>CAEMYA010000756.1:0-22513 GCA_903131615.1 Diplodus sargus | reverse complement strand
CCTTTTTCTTCTTCTGTTCCTCCGACTGTGGCTTCCTGGGTCTCTTTTTAGTCGATTGATACATGATGAATAAAACAATTGCCTTGCAACTGGCAGTTTATATCTACCCGGTTCCATGTTTGGGGGTGTGTTTGCCGTAAAGCAGTTTCGAAACTACAATCTGACTACATTTTGGAGTGGCTGCAGGATACTTCCGCCGGCTCACTTCCGGATTGACCTCGGCCCGGTGGCAGCAAGTTGCATATTCCGCTTCTCCGCCCAGAGGCGCTAGGGGGGGTCATAGCAACGACCAAACGACCCAGAAAGTGTCAAAGAACATTCAGAATGACTTTCAGCCTGTATAGTTAGGGTCATTTTTGCTAATATTGTTGCATAGTGCCCCTTTAAAAGAGGATGTTCGGGGCTTTGAGCCTCGGGTCAGTTTGGTTTTTTCACGGTGTCTGATCCTGTTCGTTTTTGCCGGCAAATAAAGTCCTACTGCACTCAGCCTTGAAGACTCCTGGTGACTTTTTGATCTTTGAAATATTTTGGACGACCCGAGAAAAGAGAAGTCGTTATACGACACAACCTCAGAAAAAGACAGCGTATAACAATACATTGCAGTCTGAGCCACTCATAGCCACAAATAATGCTCAGAACGGCACCAAACTTCAGCAACAGTACAAATAGCACATAGTTCGAGGCATCAAACATCTGCTAGCTTTGCAGATAGCTTTACAGCTCACCACTCTCCTACAGCAGCCTGCTCGTTGTGGGAAAGCCCTGATGAGTTGATTACAGAGTGCAGTTAGAAATGCTCAATTTCGTTCTTTTCCCTGTCCGCTCTTGATAATAACTGTTATAAACTGGTAGGCAAGACACATGTGAACTATGAATTGCATTTCCATGGAGTAATAATCATACATTTTCATCCTTGAGCTGCGGAACTCTAACTGCACTCAGTAATCGACTCGTCAGGGCTTCCCTACAAAAGGAAGCTGCTGCAGGAGAGTGGTGAGTTGTGTTCTCTTTTCAGTTGAAATCTGACAAATCTAGCAGATGTTTGATGCCTTGAACTATGTGCTGAGACCCTATTTGTACTATTGCTTGCTTGTTTGGTGCTGTTCTGAGCATTATTTGTAGCTCTGAGTGGCTTTTTCATGGCGGTTTCTTGCTCGAGGCATAGACTGCAGTGCTTTGTTATCATGCCGTTATTTCTGAGGTTGCTAAAACTACATAGGCTAGCGGTCGGAAAACTTGATCTCTCGAAGAGGGGTCTTACTCTGTGTCATGGTGTGTTAGACCATGGATTAGATTTACGCCGGAATATCCCTTTAAATTAAAGCAACATTAATACAGTTCTCTATAACAATTAAAAGTCTTGTATTCAAAGTCTCTCTCAAATAAATGCACAAAGTATTGTCAGTTATCTTTATTCATCAGGAATTAAAAGAGCACACTATGAAAGAATATAATGGCATAGCCTCTGAAATTAATGACAGACTTTGACCGACAGAAAGACAAAAAGAAAAATTATGTTTCACAGATTCACAAAGATTCACATAATATTAGGGGTGGAACGGTTCACAAAATCCACGGTTTGGTTCATGTCATGGTTTTGTCGTGATGGTTTTCGGTTTGGTTAGGTATACGTTGATCAATAGGAAAATCTATCTAATAATAATAATAATAATCTTTGCCGCGTGTCACTTCCCCTCTCTCTCATTCTGTTACCTGTCACATCTTCAGCTCTTGTATATATATATATATATGTATATATGTATATATGTATATATATATATATATGTATATATATGTATATGTATATATATATGTATAGAACAAACTGAAAGAATGAGGCAGACTGACATTTGATACATCATTATGACAGTCTTAGGTTCAAAGTAGGTAGATTCTAGCACTGCAAGAGGAGACATTGCTAGTTCCAACATGCTTTTCATTTATTTGGCAAAGAAAGTTATCTTTTACAAATGCTATGAACAAATAGTTATTCACTGTCATTAAATGCAGTGGAATCTTTTGTGCATCGTGGCTCAAGTGTTTAATCATACAATGAAATCCTGCACCCTCCACTGCGGCAAAAGCCTGCATATCTTAGCCCACTTACTTAACTTCTTTCATTATGCATGTTGTACTGTCTGACTCGCCACTGTCAGGTTGTTTAAAAGCAGCGGGGAGCAGAACTTAACCCTGTCGACTCTCTCCCTTTCCTTCTTGCGCTGCCAGTTGTCTCACTGGGATGATGTTTTCGCTGATGAGCTGACATGTTAGTCGTGTTACTGTTAGCATAAATAACACATGTTGCACAAATTAATGCTTGCACACTGTCGCAGATTTGTCAACAAGTTTCATACCGCCGTCATCGTAGGTCACTCCAAATGCAAAGTGGTCCCATACAGCAGACCTATACAGTGCTGCTGGTGCATCTTCTAGCTCCGACTCTTTTCCACTCCCCATGCCCACAAACGTCTCCACAACTGACCCAAAGATACTCTATTACTATCTGCTATAGGGCTGAAACGATTCATCGAGTTACTCGATTAACTCGATTATAAAAATTCCTTGAGGCAAAAACTCTGCCTCGAAGCCTCGTTAAATTCCTATGACGCGCACTATACGCACAGGGATCTGGTTGTTCCACACGGACCGTTGTTCAGGAAGCACACCAGCGCATCTTACATTTTGAATTTAGCTTGCTGGCACAATTTAGCTCTGTATTTGTAGCGATGTCGTGATGCGGTTTGACTAGATATGATGTTTAGCTTTGATGTTTTTTACCACTTCAACCCGTTACCATTATACACCCTATAAGAGCATGCTAACCATTTAGCAACATATTAATGCAGCACACCAACTGAACTGGAAGCTCGGCTAAACACTCATGATAATAATTTTCACCTAATCGAAATCCAATTCCGACACCAAGCAACTAAAGGAGCACGTAGAAAAAACAAGCTAATGGCGCATGTCCGAAAAATTGGCGAAAGCGATTACGCTACTTCATGCTACTGCTACGTACAGCTTGTCATATGAAAGCTGGGACTCTTACACCTGGCAACGGTATACGTGTCATCACTCTGCGCCCATTACACCGCCTCCACCGGCTAATCCAATGTGTCTGTGTAACTTTGAAGGCTGGCTGGCTGTCATGTTCTTCTATGGGACAGAGAAGAAGCTTGTATAACTTCAATAACTTTTACATTTTTGGAGGGAAAAGCTTAGTGTTTAAGTTCAACTTTTCTTTTCATTGTCATTCATCTTATGATAGACGTCTCATGATTTTCATTTTAGCTCAACTGGCCTGCATTATTGATCCCCGTAATTTGGCTTATTTATTCCGATTCAGCCGTTAGCTTGCCTTTGTTGTAGCACTGAGGTCTGCTGTGGTCCGTTCGGCATCCACCCAGCAGCTAGCTCACTTCTTCTGATGAAAGTGGCCACCCCCATGACCACAACGTGAAACATGGTCATGTTAAGACTAAGAATATTACTAGAATATTTAAGATTAAGCCATACACATATTATCAAAACTATGACAGAATAAAAAACTAATTTACTCCTGCATGCTTGGGTCTTTAGGTAAGTGCACAGCTATTAAGATTTTTCTCTGTGGTTCTGGGTTCCTAACGTTAGCTGTATCTCAACTCAAGTAACTTAAGCAATTAACTATTATAACAAAACACTTGTAACTCCTGTTACAGTTATTGAGACATCAGTGTAAGGATGGCCGATACAAATCAAGGTTTTCAAAGAAAGTATTTTTTTATTAAACAATGACAGACAACAAGAATGTGTGTTTGTGTGTGTGAACAAGAAAAACAAAAACCAGGGGCAGGTGATCCATGACATCTCAATTATGAAGAACCAAATGGAAAAAATAAACTCAGGAGAAGGACCAAATTAGCAGCCAATTTGCAGACCATTAGCAGCTAGGGGTGTAATGGTACACACAAGTCACGGTTCGGTACGAGTTCGGTACAACGGGGAAAAAAAACAACTCAGCTTTTTAAAATTTATTTTGAACAGACACCAATTGACTGCAAAATAAATTAAAAAAACATCTCCTGTTATAAAAGTAAAAAATAAGTTAAAAAAAATTGAAAACAAATGTAAAAGGAGGGTTCTCATTCTGTTATTGAAATACTTTAATACTTGAAACCTGGCTCCTCTAATACGGCATATGGGCGCATAAAAGTTGATATGTATATGCTAATTGCTTCTATGATGTTGTTGGCACCGTCAGTGTTAATGTCAATAGGTGGCTTAAAAGCAGCGGGGTGAGTTGTTGCACCAAGGACGTTTTTTTCCTCGCACCAGTGACAGATATGTCGGGATGATGCTGTCTTATGTGAGTTAGCATGTTTGAGATGTTGTCAGCGACATACCGCACCTCCGTGAAACATCGCTGGCAGACAGTCTCTGTCCGCTCCTCCACTCGTTCGTACCATCTCCATTATATTGTACTGGGAAGCCAAAGTGCTCAGCTGACAGCTGATTTAAATAAAGCCGGCGGCTTCTCAAACTCCGCACTTTCCATCATATCACTTTACTTTCCTTTCTTGTGACTATTTCTTCTTCTTCTGTAATGATCGTTTCTGGCAGCTTTTAGGCTCATTACCGCCACCTGCAGTGAGGACTCCACTTTTTTTTTTTGAAACTCAGTCAGACGTATTCGTCGTATGACTGCGTGCACCGAACCGTGACGCTCGTACCGTGACGGCACGGGATGAATACAAATACCGTTACACCCCTATTAGCAGTAGCCACCGCCACCATCGTCAGCCGCCGTGACCACCATCGTCAGCCGCAGTGACCACCACCGTCAGTCGCAGTGACCACCACCGTCAGCCGCCGTGACCACCATCGTCAGTCGCAGTGACCACCGCCGTCAGTCGCAGTGACCACCATCGTCAGCCGCCGTGACCACCATCGTCAGTCGCAGTGACCACCACCGTCAGTCGCAGTGACCACCATCGTCAGCCGCCGTGACCACCATCGTCAGCCGCAGTGACCACCACCGTCAGTTGCAGTGACCACCACCGTCAGCCGCTGTGACCACCATCGTCAGCCGCAGTGACCACCACCGTCAGTCGCAGTGACCTCCAGCAGCAGCCGCTTAAAATAAAGCACTGTAGCCCACATGAAGTAATGAGAGTAACCATGTCAAATTGAACACGGAACAGCACAAATAATTAAATGCTGCAAACAACACGTCACATAATAAAAAAGGTAGTATGTCCCAAAATTCAATGAAATATTTATCATAAGGAGACTTCCGGATATGGCGGCTC
Source organism: Diplodus sargus (assembly GCA_903131615.1). NCBI lineage: Eukaryota > Metazoa > Chordata > Actinopteri > Spariformes > Sparidae > Diplodus > Diplodus sargus. The sequence goes on along the minus strand of CAEMYA010000756.1, from coordinate 17,222 downwards.
AGTGAATGGTCGGGTCAATTCGGTCCTCCGGCATATCTTAAGATTTAATTACGAGTAAGGCCCTCTTAACAGTTTCTGTGAAACAGATGTTCTACCAGGGGACAGGATGTCGACGTCGAGAACCCGTGGCCCAGGAAACCATGAAAAGAAACCGACTAACAACTCAAAAGACTCTAAAGTGTCGACCTCAGATGGCAACGAGCTGGAGATAAAGCTAGCAATGGCCGCTAGCAACACGCTACATGCATCAGATCCACCCTCTTGGTTCTCCGCCGAAATGGAAAAGTTTGCGGCAACAATTCAAACCTCCATTATGACTCGATTACACAAAGTGGACGCCGCACTGGAAAAGATGGGTGAAGCCATTCACACCACAAATACGAAAATCTCCGCATTGGAGGTCAAGTGCTCTGAATACGAGACCACCGCTGTGGACCTGCACGGAGCTGGAGCGGCAACAGCAAAAAGAAATGACGGAGCGCAGAGACAAACTTGATGACTATGAAAACAGACTCCCGTTGGGAGTAGAAGGGGCTAACGCCGTGGACTTTCTGGAGAAATGGCTACGGGAGGCTCTGGGACTCTCCAGCCTGATAGAGATAGAGAGGGCCCACCGCGCACTGCAGAGACGCCCGAGCGAGCAGGGAGCACCCAGGGCCTTCGTTATCAAACTCCTTCGCTACAGGGATGTGACCATGATACTAGACGATACTAAAGAGGAGAGCTACAGTATGGCAACTCCAGGATTATGAAATTTCCCGACCTCTCGCCCATGTTACATCAAAAGAGAATGGCCTTCACCCCCTTGAAAAAACAGCTCCGGCAAGCCAGAGTGAAGTACGGGATGCTGTACTGTAGTTTCTGGGCTTTCTCCATCAAAGATGTCGGTGTGTAGTATGTTGATAAAAGAATTCTGCGGAGGCAAGGCTGGTGGGTAATAGAGCAATCTTTATTGAAAACAGATCTCAATTGCCAGCGTCTGTCCAGGCACGGCCGTTACCTGGGTTTCACTAATTTATGACAAAGTTCTGCCCAATGCTTTGCCCTCTGCTCTGTTAGAAAATCCTATCGCCTTCGATCTAGGAAAATCTACAAAGTACCACCGTGACTTCTACGCTTGTGCGGGCCTTTTTAAAGTCTAATTCCTCGCATTGTCCCACTTCTTCCAATTGGTCACTTTGGTGGACTGAGGGTCCATCTATCCAATAGTAGAGAGAGAAGTTAGTCTGCCTCCTCCTGTACATTACCTAACGTCTGCTGAGGTCACTTCTTGGAACTTACAGCCTAAAACGGACCGGATTGTCACATCATGCTTATATGGAAATGTATATCTTAAGTCAGCTCTAAACAACTAGTATGGGAGATAGATTCAGCTTTATTGCTCCATATGGATCTTGTCCTCCAGCTAAACTTTAACCTCTCTTACCTCACAGTTAGGGAAAACAGCTATCACTATTAAAGCTTGGTTCTGAATGTGTGACTGTGTAGACACCTCAGTACCCAGCAATATTCAGAGTGGACACGTAATCAGGAGGGACCAAGTCGTTTGACTCAGCGGAGACAGCCTCCTCGTTCCTGCAGAGAGAATACCCGGAGATATTCTCATTGCGTTAAACGGGACACGCACAGTATCTATACAGGAGACACATAGAGCCCAATAGCACCCAAAGCTACTATTGATTTTTAAGGGGACTGTTTATCAGGTTCTGTTTTATTGGTGCTTATTTAAAATATATTTGAAAGACCACGTTGCTGGGCCGAGCCCTGGTCTGAAGTTAACTGACTTTCCAAGCTGTGCAGAAGTTACCTAGTAATAGACAAGTCCCTCTCTTTCTTTATTATTTATATTCAGCTGGCAGCTGGGCTATAATGCTACCCTCTTTGCTATACTCTCTATATTGTTCTAATATGGTTCTAATTCTAAACTTAATTGTAAACAATGAGTGTATTGGGCAGAATAGTTTATTACTTGGTTCAGATTGAATGTCAACAATCAAAAGGTTTGGTTTCATGCTAATCCATCCTCTGCCTCTAATTATCAGGGTTTACTCAGAGACTTATATGTATCAATACTGGAGGTCTGATGACAATCTAACTATGTTCGTGTGGCAGAATGACCCTTTTCTCCTTTTAGTCCAGGGCCCGCTCATAATGTTACTGGTGCTGCAGATTAAACTTCTGCTTTTCTTCCTGCTTTAAGTGCCACCAGGCTGTAGGCAGGAAGTCAATTGACTTGATTGCGGGGCGGTGCTGTGCAGACCTATGTAGGCACGCACCTTCCTCCTCAGATGGGTCGGCTTCCCTGTCATATGGAGCCTGGTTTCCGCGTTGGCGGCGTGGTTTGGCGTGGCGTTGCTTCCGAAGCTGTGTGTATGTGTCGGATCGTGTCTTCTTCCTGAGATCATAAGGTAAACTCTCTGCTATTCCTGTTACATCGGCATATTTGCGGTGTTGTTGGCATTATATCGGCATTCGTTTTCTTGCTTCGCAGCGGAGTTGGCCTGCCTGCTGGCTGGAGAGAGTGGGTTGAGAACGTGTGGCCCAAAGCCTGTGCGAAACGAGCGATCCGGGCGTAACGGCCCCTGTGTGTGTTCGCCGTTGCTTTGCTGAGGTAGGCCTGCTCATTGTCTGTCTGCCATATTTATGCTGTCTGTCTGCAAATTAAATAACTTGGTGGCTCTGATTGCGGAGACAGCTGTTGCGCTTCATCCCCTGTGTCTCACTCCCGGTACGGGGCCGCTGCATGAGAAGCCTTCCGGTATGTATTGGAATTTATCCTCCTCCTAGGACTGAAAGTGCAATTTCTTTTATAATTTAGTTGTTTGTGGCCTTGTAGGCCAAGCTGTACACCACGGCAGGTGGTTTACCTCCAACCCTAAGCCGTCTGCTCGCTGAGAATCTCCGCTGTTCTGTCTGCGCTGTTCTGCCTGCATTATCTGTCCACGCTGATGATTAACCCTGTCCTGACATCTTGGCTCTATTTAGAGTGTTGGTGCTCTTTTGAAGTCAGTGTATTGGTTTATGCCGTGCCTCCCTTCCATGACCTGACTTTATTAATCATGCGATTCCCCCTTGTGAATATTTAGCAAGAACTATCTCTGACCATTCAGGGCTTCTGATCACGATCCCTTCCATTGAGTCATCCGGTTCTCTCAAAAGGGGGCGTTTCAGCTCTTATCTACTCAATGATCCTGAATTTATAGAGTTTGTTAATAAACACTTGGACCTTTTCTTTGAGATAAATCAGAACTCGGCCTCACCTGATTTTGTCTGGGACACAATGAAAGCCTACATAAGAGGCCAAATCATATCATACACCTCTAGTAAACGCAAAAAATATAACTCAAAGGTGGAATCTCTAGAAAATGAAATAAAACAACTTGAGGGGCAACATCTAACATCACGCAACACAGACATCAGACAAAAACTCAGGTCAAAGCAATTGGAATATAACACTATAACTACCCAGAAAATAGAATGCAATAAGAAGGACAAAGCTAAGATTCTATGAACAGGGAGGTAGAACCGGCAGACTTCTTGCCTGGCAGATTCGTCGGGAAGAAGCCCAAAGAGAAATACATATTTTGAAATCAGGTTCTAATACAGTCACCAACCAGAAAGAAATAAACAACATGTTTAAACAATTTTATGAAGTACTGTACTCTACCCAAGGTAACTTCCCTGAAAAAAACAAAACTTTTCTGGATAAATGTGACCTTAATACGCTTAATGAGGGAGCTAAGGAGAGTTTGGAAATACTATCTCTGCGATTAGAAAAACACATTCCGGATTTAATACACTTAGACCAAACTGGATTTATCCAGAATCGCTCCCCATTTGACAATATCAGAAGGTTTTTCAACATCATACATGCCTCTGAAGCAGATAACTCTCCAACAATTGCTGTGTCTTTAGACACGGAGAAAGCTTTCGACCGTCTAGAATGGCCCTATCTTTTTGATGTAATGAATAGAATGAATTTTGGCACCACTTTTACTAAATTGGTTCAGATGCTATACAAATGCCCAGTAGCTCAAATTCAAACAAATAATGATATTTCTTCTAAAATTACCCTCTCACGCGCCACAAGACAAGGCTGCGGTCTCTCGCCCTTGCTATTTGCGCTGGTGATAGAACCGTTAGCAACAGCAATAAGATCCCACCCATTAATTAAAGGAAAAAAAGGGATGGGGGGTACCACCCACACAATTTTTGTTATATGCGGACGACATCCTAATCTATTTGACAGAACCGGAATCGTCAATACCCACATTATTAGCAACGTTAACCGAATACGGGGCTATCTCTGGATATAAGATAAATCTTAATAAGAGTGTTGTCATGCCACTTAACACAGATCCATAAAATCATACAAAGACAAACGAGTTGTTTCCACGTCCTTACTTCCTGGCAAGCCTTTTCGGAGGGAAAGTTAAAAAAAAAATCCGAACAACTAATCTATAACAAATTCACACTGAAATAGAGGCCATTGTTCTTTTATTACGGTTATTCCTCAATACTAACAAAAGGCACAGAGGCCAGGAACACAATCACAATAGTAGCATAGGTATTCCCCAGGCTTCCCACTCCCAGTGGATACTGCTGCCTGGTTTGGAGCGGACTGGAGAGATGAGTGTGTCACGTAACGTCCCGCGTTTGAATTTCATAGGCTAAAGAATCTACATGATGTTGTTTCAAACGACCAATCATAGCTTGGTACATCCACGTTTTGGCACACCCACTTGTGATGTCGCTGGGTTTTCCCACGCCTATTTGTTTCACCACGCCTCTCCTCCAGCGCCATCTTTGCCTACAGTTACTCATGTCTCCGAAAAGAAGCGATAGCTGCAGCCCTAATCTGCTACACCGCTTCACTCTTCTTCTTGTTTACTGGCGGTTGGCATCCAGCTCAGTACCGCCACCTGCTGCTCTGGAGTGAACACGCTTCGCCTCGATAGTAAATGAGAAAAAGAAGCTGCACGTGCCTACGAACCGAACGCAACACACGGAAATGATACTGAGACAGTCGAACCGAACGGCAAACTGTTCCATCCCTACATAATCTGCATTCAAGTAAACTGAGCGGATCAGAGTGAGGATATAAAAACAGATTTTGAATTAACAAATGTAAATGACAATCAAAAGAAGGAAACTTAATAAATACAAATCTTTTAACTTGCACCTCAAACCTGTTGTCAAACAGGCCCGGAGTGTCAATGACAGCAATCTGTTGCCCATCTATCTTACATTTATGCTTGAAACAGTCAACAGTCACAGACTTAGAAGTGCACTTTGATTCAAACTCCTCTCGTCCCATGATGGTGTTTCCAGCAGCACTCTTCCCAGATCCTGTCTTCCCCACCATCACTATCCTCAGCTCCTTGTTATTTGTTATGATCTGTCCTGTTTAGAACAATGTGTGACACTGAATCAGACATCAGGTTGCACAGACGTTGTCCTTCATGTGACGTATACAAAGATGAGACATCTGTTCACCACTTTGGGAGAAGCAACATCACTGGAAAACATTTTAAACAAATAAACCATGATTATATTCCCCAATGCAGATTTGCTCATTTAGGACTCTGTCTATAAAAGTATAACTCTACGGGAGCTGTACATTATAGGGCCAAAAAATGGCATTCAATCAGTAAATCACCCTAAAATTTTTGCACTTTCTTGAGCTTTTTTGTTGAGCTTTACAGTGTATCCAAACTCCACAAAGAAAGGAGACGTTGGAGACAAAGACAAGAGGTAAGACAGCATCCACAGTAAGTAACAAACCATTTTGTGCACTTGTATTTGTTATTTACAGATTTTAATTTTTCATTATTGATTCACAAATGTGGATCATTTCTGTCATTACTGCAGATCATGGAGGAAAGTTTGAAGAAGCTGCTTCTCTTTGGTTTGTACTTCTCTCTCATCAACTCTGATCAGAACTGAATACAAACAGGCATGGACTGGCCATCTGGCGTATTGGGCAATGCCCGGTGGGCCGACACACATTTTTGGGCCGGGCTGTCATAATTTAATCAAAAAAGTTAATTATAAATCATTTTTATCGACCGCGACGGCCCATGGGTTTATTTTCTAGAAGGACATTGAGCTAATCCAATGAAATCTCTCAGTCCTCCTCTTTTTTTTACTTAGTGCACAATTTAGCGGGGGCGGCCCATTGGTCCACCTTCAATATAGACGGTGGACTGAACCAATCAGGATATAGTACGACAGCGGCCCCACCCCTTCTCTGCGCTGTCACCTGTGACTTCTGCTAGATTCAAAGTGTTGAGCGCGAGGAGTGACAACATGGAGCAATTAAAGAGAAAGAAAAGTTGCATGCTAAGAAAAGAATCTCACTGTAAATGCTGCAAAATGTGCTAAAATCACAGACTTGTTGGCTGGAGGGGCTGCTGTAGCCTCCACGTCCTCTGAGGTAGCAATGAGCCAGCAACAGCAGGTTGAAGGTGAAGACAGCAGCAGCGCGCAGGAGAGGAGCAGCCAGAGATGCTGCTGACTGACAGGGACAGTGTAGTACAACCGGTAATGTTAGCTCTATTAGCCTACATGTAGAGTTATCAGCGGGTCGGGCCGGCCCGACAAACCCGACCGGACCCGCGGGCTCAGGTCCGGTCAGGTTAACGTGGGGGCGCTGCAGACAGTTCATGCCGGTGTGTCGTGCTGCGTCGGGTTCGGGCTTAAAAACCCGGGTCGGGTTGTAATTCAGGCCCGTTTAGAACTCTAATGACATGAGAATTATGAGCAATGGCGATTGATTAGTATCAATATTAATTGGTGTTGCATCCCAAAATCTGGCAGCCACAACACCTTATTCTGTTAAAATAGCAAACGGTCAATGCCGAGAAGTGTTGGATGAGCAACAAGTGTCCATTTTAGGCTCCATCATGGCATTTTAGATATTTAGGTTAAAGGTGTGTTGAAAAGGCTGCATAGTAGTTTGAATTTGTAGCAACCCTCTATGCTGTGGTTAAACATGTTTTAAAAAACTGATTTTAAAACTGCTAAATGATGAGTAAAAGCTTTGCAATTTAAGCACTAAAGTAAGTGTAAAGAAAGTATAAAAGTATTATTAGCAAAAGGTTTGCCCACAATAAACAAGATGAGTAAGACAGTGTTAAATGCTTTTAAGACATAGTTGCTTTGCATTAGTTCATAAAGCAGCCCTGTCTTTAGCCTGATATAACAATGTTTCAGCTTTTTAAAGGAGGGAGCACCTTTTAACCTGAAGAATTAGAATTGAGCTGCTATTTCAGAGGAATACAGAAAATACATATTAGAGATGATTTCAATAAAAAGGATAAAATAATCAGTTGAACTACACAGAGCAGACAAAAGTGGTGGACATAACAAAAGACACTAAACCTCTGAGATTTAGGATGTTGATGATACATTATGCTTGAAATAGAGAAGGAGTTAGAACTATGTGTTGAGTAAATGTACTTATTTGCTTTCCACAATGTTTTTTTGATAGACTTCTAAAGTAAACTGTAAATTTCGAATAAGCCTAAAGGCAAAAAGTTTTTTTTTTTTTTTTACGCTTGTGCTCCGCTAATTATGAGGGGCCGGTCTAAGCCAAAAATGCCAGGGCCGATTTTTTGTCCCAGTCCACCCCTGAATACAAATGATTCATTCATAATATGCATACAGTTGTATTCTTGTCCATGTGTGTTTTTTAGTTTCACAGTTTTATTCAGATTCACAGGGACTTTCTTGATCATTTTGGAGGTCACACACCAGACAGGTAAGAAAATATGTGTTCATATTTGTCTTGAATTTAACTTCAGCTTATTGAGCTCTGGTGGAAATTATTTAAACATGCTGTTGGCTGATCTTCAAAATATCAGAGATTAAACGAGTAATATGGGGACAATTACAACTCAAAGTGTTTAACTGAAGTTAAAGCAACATTAATACAGTTCTCATAACAAGCAAAAATCTTTTATTCAAAGTCTCTCAAATAAATGCAAAGTATTGTCAGTAAACTTTATTCATCAGTAATTAAAAGTAATAGAGTACACTATGAAAGAATATAATGACATAGCCTCTGAAATTAATGACAAACTCTGACTAACAGAAAAACTAAATTAAAATATAATGAAAGATTCACAAACAGTGATAATATGTATTTAAGTAAACAGATCAGAGTGAAGAAATGAAATTATCCAAATTAAATGACAATCAAAAAACTTAGTATAATAAAAATAATTCATGCAAAAATCTATCTTGAGTTATGATAATGATTGAATGATTGATCAAGTTTTTATTTTCATGTTGTGCATATAGAGACACCAAAAGTACAGCAGTCAAACAATTTATCACATTTCATTTCATTACAAGATTTTAAAAAAAATTCAGCTGAAACAAAACATTCTGCCGTCTCTCTCTCAGGCTTTTTTGGTCAGAACATTTGATTCATTGATTGCCGTCAGAATGTTAAGAGATTTTCTAAAATAACTCACCAACCTTCACTTTAAGTGGCTCATAAAACATTCTTCCTGAGGCGCTGAGAGTGACAACTCCATTAACTAATAAGACATTTATCTCTACTAGCCATTTCCTGCCTCAGTCTCATTTCCATAAATTTAGCCTCCAATAGATCCATCTGCCTCTCAGCCCTCATTCTAGCCTCAATTTCATGCCTGTACTCCAACTCTTCTTGTTTCTGTTGAAGCATCTTTTCATACAGACTTTTATTTTCATCCATGCGGTCTTTAAACTGCTTCTCCCTCTCTGCCCTCTCTCTCTTTCTCTCTGCTTCTCTCTCCTCCCTCTCCCTTCGTCTCTCCTCATTCATCTCCTTTCTCTGCCTCTCCATCTCCTCTCTCACTCTGATTCTCTCTGCTTCTCTCTCCTCCTTCTCCCTCTGCCTCTGGTCCTCCATCTCCTGCTTCCACCTTCTACTCTCCTCCTCTCTCTCTTTCCTCTCCCTCTCTCTCTCAGCCTCGAGTTTCTCTAGAAATTTATTCATATCTTTTTCATGTTCTTTCTGAAGTATCTTCGCCAGTTCCTCTTTCTCTTTTCGTATTTTTTCTTCTTCTTCTTTCAGGATGCGTTGTTTCTCCTCTTCGATTTCCCTCTCAGCCTTTTGGAACATCTCGTTGGTGTAGTGGCTTCCTCCGTTTCTCTGCACTACATTTCTGATCTTCTGGAGCAGCTCATTGACTTGTGAGCGATCCTTCAGCTTATTGTTGAAGACGTGGTACTGGTTGTTACATCTGGCCACAAGTCCTTGAAGGTCGGTGTCTTCATCTATGAATTTTTTGATGGTGTCATCAAGATCGTCACCACGAGTAAAGAGAACCATGCTGTATCTGTCTGCATCCTGGCCAAATATTTCTTGAATCTTTTGCACCGTCTTCTTTTCCTCTGCAGTGAATCTGCCCACACCAATGACCACCAGAAACACATGGGGTCCAGGAGCAGCGAAACGAATGCACTGGCTCACTTCTTTGACTGTTTTAATGTCCTCAAACCTGTTGTCAAACAGGCCCGGAGTGTCAATGACAGCAATCTGTTGCCCATCTATCTCACATTCATGCTTGAAACAGTCAACAGTCACAGACTTAGAAGTGCACTTTGATTCAAAGCCCTTTCGTCCCAGGATGGTGTTTCCAGCAGCACTCTTCCCAACTCCAGTCTTCCCAACCAGCACTATCCTCAGCTCCTTGTTATTTGTGATGATCTGTCCTGTGTAGAACAATGTGTGACACTGAATCAGACATCAGGTTGCACAGACATTGTCCTTCATGTGACGTATACAAAGATGGAAAAAGTAGAAACATCTGTTCGCCACTTTAGGAGAAGCAACATCATTGGAAAACATTTTTAACAAATAAACCACGATTGTATTCCACAATGCAGATTTTTAGAGTGCTCATTTATGATCCTGTCTATAAAATTATAACTCTACAGGAGCTGTACATCATAGTACACTACTATCATAGAAAGCTTGTTCACACACCTGTTCCTTCCATACCAGCATCAATCACTTCCTAACCACTGGCTCTGCTTCTGACACTAAATCACATTTTAAAAATGGTCAGAATTCTCAACACAAATCTCCCCTTTTTCAAGTCAAAAATTCAAGTCAGTTTCATCGTTGTATTGCTGAATCATCTATCATCATCAATTATCTCAGGGCATTTTTCATATGGAGCATGTCTACACCATACTCTTTATTATATTAATTCTAATTATATTCTCTCAGTGAGCAGTCTCCAGACCTGTGTTGGGCTCCTGGCTGGTGCTTCTTGCTGCATCCTGCATCTGAGAGGCTACAAGACAAAGTTTCTCAGTTATGTGGCGTCGCTTTATACTATTATTTAAATTATGTAACGTTAGGTTAGGCAGACTGTATGTCGAAACATCACGCAGTTCATTGACTTGATAGGCTAGTTAATTAAGTTGAACAATGCAGAAAGTTGCATTTTGTTCATCTTGCCTTCTTACCCATTTCATCATCTCATTGGTCGTTTCAGACCGCAAGCTCATTTTATTGAAAAAGCTGCCGAATTTTGCACATTTGGCTCCATCTGTCTTCAGTGCTTTTCTCTTTTTAATTCGCGCTTTTTCTGCGCACCCTTGCTCTTTTTATTTTCCATGTTGCAAACACTCTTGCACTTCTGTGGCTGTAAGCCAGGCTACAAACACCACAGAGCTGCCGGTGGAGACGACCCAGGGACAGTGGTAACAGCACACAGGTAAAACCCTACCCACTCTACCATGACTGAACACTGGCCCAAAATAAAAAAATAAAGAAATAAATAGTTGAACAGTGGCCCTCGCGGCCCAAAAGTCAAACCGGCCCACCGAAATTGTCCCGGTCCTCCCAATCAGCCACTCTGGGCCTGCATCATAGGTCCAAAAAATGATAATCAACCATTAAATTACTGTCAAATGTTTCAAAACATGGACATGACTTACCCGAGTTGTCAGTCATGTTTGGGTTGTAAGACTTGCTGGCATGTTTGGGTCCAAGAGCACAGAGTAGATTCCCCAGTTTAAATGGAGACGCAGAGTTCTGAATGTCTGCAAAAAACTGCAGATGCTTTAAATGTTCACCAAACCACACCCAGTAACTGCAGCATTGGTCTCATATCAAGATGAACCTGAAACTTAATGTAGCTCTGAACCAACTGAACCCAGTTTGAGGATAAAGACGCCCCCATAGAAAAAACAAGGCGGTGCTTTGTCATCATCTGCTCACCCCTCCCTCCACCATTTACAAGAAATGGCAGCAGTTTATTTTAAACCTTACATAATACTGCAGGCTGCTTTCTCTGTCAAATGACAATAGAACAGCATGTTTTAATGTATCCAGGTTTAGATGTATATGGTTGAGTTTTTTCAGGGTTCTCAACAGCTTTTAAGCTGCAATGATTTCATGTATTCATTGAACATGTTTAACACAATGCTTTCAAGCATATACAAATGTCATGTGTAGTTTTGCTGATAGGACTCTTTATATATTTTAATATAAGCCACAAAGGATGTAGACATCCTCACATTATATCAACAAATCACTCATCACTCATGGCTGAAATTTGCAAGTAAGAGCTTTTTGTCATGATTTTGTACTCTGTGTCTTTTATGTTACATTTCATGTATTTTGTGTTTAATGTCTCTGTTGGATGTTTTGATTTATGTCCTTGTGTCTTTAGTGTTCACCTCTGTGCTCTTTCCATTATGTTCTCTCCTCTGTATTTTCCCAGTCCTCCTTTCTTGTCTGTCTCCCCGTCTGTCAGCATTGTTCCCTTCATGCCTTCTTCCCCTCATTAACTCACCTGTCCTTCTCCCTCCTCTCACCTCACCTGTTCCTTGTCTCGTGATTAGTGTCTGTATTAAGTTTCTGCTTTCCAAGTTCTCTTTTCGGTTTATTGTGTTCTTGGTCTGGTTTTCCCGTGGTTTTGATGTCTCCTAGTTTTTTCTGCTCCCCTGGTATCTGTTACTTGGATTTTGATTTCTGTTTTTTTCCTATGTTAGACTTGAACTTTGAATTTCTGTTTGCACTTGTTCTGATTTATCCTTCCTTTTGTCGGATTTCAGCTTGGGATTTAATAAAGCTTGCTTTTTGTTCGAATTGATCTTGCCTCCTGTCCAGTCTGCATTTGGGTTCACCTTTTAGTTTTCCCCTTAAACCCCCTGTGACACTTTTTTTTCTCTATAAAATATGGATTGTTATTTTTTGGTAACATTTTATGTAAGTGATTTAATGAAAGATATTTTTAACCCTTTGAAAAACCATCCAATATTGAATCCTTAACTTGTATTGTATGGAATGAATAATACAATTTAAAAATAAAATGTGTACAAAAGTAATAACTGCAACAGGGAAAGATCATGATCATGAACAAAAAGTCGTCACCATGTTGTTTCTACAGGGTGAAAACAGAGGCTGAACAAACTACCAATTGAAAGAACAATAATATCTGTCCGCTGCAGGGACAGCCCAGTTTTATACCAGAGTTATCTTTCCAGCTGTGAAGTGAATCTTGTGAAAGCACAATAAAAACAACCTGAACAGATACGTGTGTATAGATAACCTTTCTATCTGTGTCTGTGAGAGGATGTAGGGGACCAAACAGGAAGTTCCGTTCAACTGATTGTTCAACAGGTTTGGCCTTTCCTGGAAAATGGTGGAGGGAGGAGTGAAAAGGGTTCCTGACATGAGATCACAGTGTGATCACAGTTTCTTCAGCCTCTGTTTTCACCCTGTAGAAACAACATGGCGGTGACTTCTGGTTCATGATCATGATCTTTCCCTGTTGCAGCTGAACAGCAGACGGGTGCAGAGGAGGAGCTACAGCTGCTCTGTCTGTTTGCTCCTGATGTTCAAAGTGCTCTTTTGTCAAGTTATATTTTAGTGTGTGTGTTTCTTTGTAGTTCTTCTTCTTAGTTTTGCCAAATTGTAGGAAAGTCAGACAGTTGTTACACTGCATGTTGTGAGACGATCCTCACTCGATTCAAGACTCCAACCACACAACTATAGATGAATGTGTCTCTGGTTCTGCTGTATTGATACTGATCATTTGTTTTCAAACAGTCCATAATGAGTCCAAATGCTGGACCAGTGTACTGCTTTTCACCCACAATGCAACTGGGCCGTAGAGTGACATCACTGGAGGCAGTTTATCAGATTACATGCAGCCTCCTCTGAAGCCATAAAGTAGATTTATACTCCTTTATTTCACATATGCTGTAGTAGTCCCCAAGTAAACACACATTACTTGGGAGTTAACCTTTTACATTGGTACACTTTAAGACTGTGAATGTGAAAATGTTATGTCAACCAAAGTGAAAATTGTTTTGACTTTTCAGATCTCATACTCTGAGTTCAGCACAGAACCTGTTACCTTCTTATTCTCCATATAGGCTCCACATACTATATCCATGAGTACATCCTCGTCACTCAGCAGAGGATGAGCTGGACTGAACCTCAAAGCTACTGCAGAGAGCAGTACGGTGACCTGGCCACCATATCTGATGTGCAGATCAACTGCAGGATGGCTGACATGGCTAAAGACTTTCCCCCGTTTGTTTGTCCACGTAGACGGTGGCTCTGATCAGTATATGCTGGTAACCGAGCAGAAGAGTCCGGCTGAGATCAAAAAGCCACTCATAGCCACAAATAATGCTCAGAACGGCACCAAACTTCAGCAACAGTACAAATAGCACATAGTTCGAGGCATCAAGCATCTGCTAGCTTTGCAGATAGCTTTACAGCTCACCACTCTCCTACAGCAGCCTGCTCGTTGTGGGGAAGCCCTGACGAGTTGATTACAGAGTGCAGTTAGAAATGCTCAATTTCGTTCTTTTCCCTGTCCGCTCTCGATAATAACTGTTATAAACTGGTAGGCAAGACACATATGAACTATGAATTGCATTTCCATGGAGTAATAATCATACATTTTCATCCTTGAGCTGCGGAACTCTAACTGCACTCGGTAATCGACTCGTCAGGGCTTCCCTACAAAAGGAAGCTGCTGCAGGAGAGTGGTGAGTTGTGTTCTCTTTTCAGTTGAAATCTGACAAAGCTAGCAGATGTTTGATGCCTTGAACTATGTGCTGGGACCCTATTTGTACTATTGCTGAAGTTTGGTGCTGTTCTGAGCATTATTTGTAGCTCTGAGTGGCTTTTTCATGGCGGTTTCTTGTTCGAGGCATAGACTAGTGCTTTTAAATAGTTTTGCCAAATTGTATGAAAGTCACACAGTTGTCACACTGCATATTGTGAGACGACTCTCACTTGATTCAAGACTCCAACCACACAACTATAGATGAATGTGTCTCTGGTTCTGCTGTACTGATACTGATCATTTGTTTTCAAACAGTCCATAATGAGTCCAACTGTATTATAGGAGTGCAAATGCTGGACCAGTGTACTGCTTTTCACCAACAATGCAACTGGGCCATAGAGTGACATCACTGGAGGCAGTTTATCAGATTACATGCAGCCTCCTCTGATCAATATGCTGGTATCCGAGCAGAAGAGTTGGTTTGAGGCTCAGAGCTCCTGCAGGCAGCACCACACAGATCTGGTCAGTGTGAGGAGTCCGGCTGAGAACCAGGAGCTGAGGAGCAGACTGCAGGCCGACCAGGCTGTGCAGGAGGCCTGGATCAGCCTTTGGAAAAGCCCTTATTGTTAAAGCCAAGTTCATCACTTTGACTTATGAACTTTTGTCTTTAACTTCATTTAACAGGACTGCCATCCCACCGATCACTGAACAGCATATTACTGAATATACATCGATTATCCATCGGTTCCGGTCTGACTTCCGTGTTCCGCGATAGGAGTTTTACTCCCGTGTGCTGAGTTTGTAAGCTTTGGATTTATCTGATTTTACGTTTTTCTGACAAACAGTGACACAGCACAAAAGTCTACTCCCGACATCATCTCACTAAACTAAACGTTAGCTGACTAGCTAACCAGTTAGCCACAGGTAGGAGCTGCTTACTGGCGCCGAATCTCCTCGCCGGCTGCAGGTATGCTGGCGGTATGCGAATCGTGCCTTCCCACCCTCTCAAAACTCAGGGACAGCATCTCGGGTCTGAAGGCTGACGTTTCTGGTCTGAAGGCTGACCCCAAACAGAAGGACAAAATCCTTATAGATTTCTCCACGGTCGCCACGACCCAGGCGAAGCTAATTTCCCACCTGAGGACATCCGGCGCTGGTGACCGGAGCATGACGACCATGGACAACACCACCTTGCCATGGACTAGCTCGATCACCACCGAAACTCCGGCACCAGCACTCGCCGAGTCCCGTTGGCACCGCCAGGGAGCCAAGCCCAAGTCATCGGCACCCTCCACCTCCTGCCTACGCACCGCAAACCCGCTGTGCTTCATACGGGAGGGTGGAGCGGAGGCACCGGTGAGCTCAACACCACTCAGGCCGGGGGAACACTGGTCAGTGGTGCACAGGGGCGATGGGGCTCGCTGATCTCCTCCGCCGCCGCCTCCGGATCTGCCACTGGACAACAGGTTTAATATCTTCAGCCTCCAGGATTTCCCACCTGTGGGTGCCATGTCCGGCTCGCCCACGGGACCTGCACATTCAGCTGGTCGTGGCTCTCACCAGCCCAGGATCCGGGGTCCAGCCATCCAGTCCGGTCCCTCCCCTCCATCTCGGCCAGGAGAAACCACGGCCCAGCGCCACAAAACCGAACCTCAGGCTCCATCCGTCGTCCGGCCGTCCCGTTTAAACAGGCCTAGCCTGTTTAAACGGAAATGCCTTGATTTTAATCAACATGTCACGCAGCCAACCAACAGCAGGGGTGCACCCTGGACCTGGTCATAACCTATGGCCTGTCCGTGGGTGCGCCCTCTGTTGAGGACCTGGCTGTGTCTGACCACTTTTGTGTGTTTTTTAAGATCACCAGTTTTAACCAGCGGGAGGCCCCAGTGAGAACAGTGAGGAAACGCTACCTAACTTCTGAAGTGGCTGCAAATTTTATCCAGATTTTACAGAGCGCTCCTGCAGAAACTCTACCAGCACCATGTGATTTTACTGTTGACAATTTTAACCACAAAATAAAATCAGCACTGGACTCAGTGGCTCCACTCTTAATAAAAACAATTAATACAAGACCTACACCCCCTTGGAGAACTGCAGAAACTAAAAAACTAAAGAGAAACTGCAGGAGTGCTGAGAGGAGATGGAGAAAAACAAACTTAACAGTTCACTATGACATTTTACGCTCAAACAGCTCAAAACCTACAATAACGCAATCAAAAAGTCAAGAATCTCCCATTTCCAAACATTAATCGACAAACATAAAAACAACCAAAAATTCCTCTTCTCCACAATTGACCTTTTAACAAACAAAAATCTTAATAGATCCTCCAAAATGCCTACTGACGCCCTTTGCGAGGACTTTGCAGACCACTTCAGAAATAAAATCAATGACATCAGATCGAGTCTTTTACCTCAACAGATTTTAAATGTCGACACACCTGGATCATTGATTTTACCCGAGGAAACACTGGAGAGTTTTGCCCTGGTTGATGCGAGGACACTTGGTCAAATCTTTGGCCAAGTGAAGCCCACAACCTGCCTTTTAGACCCAATTCCCACACCGTTTTTTTAAAACACTTTGTGGATTCTTTGAGGATCAGCTGTTATACATGGTTCTTGCTCTCTTCAGACGGGTGTCTTCCCTGCCTCCTTTAAAACAGCAGTGGTGAAGCCCCTTCTGAAGAAGAGCAACTTAGATCCCAACATCTTCAATAATTATCGGCCTGTATCCAACTTACCGTTTTTAAGTAAAATCTTAGAAAAACTTGTTTTTAATCAAGTAAATGATTTTTTAATCGCAAACAGCATTTTAGAGAAGTATCAGTCTGGTTTTAGGACGAACCACAGTACCGAGACAGCCCTTTTAAAGATTTTAAACGACATCAGGTGCAACTTGGATAACCATAAACTTACAGTCTTGGATCTAACCGCCGCCTTCGATACAGTAGACCATCACATTTTATTAGATAGACTGAAGAACCTGGTCGGCCTCTCTGGTACTGTTCTTAACTGGTTTGTCTCCTACCTCACAGATCGACACTTCTTTGTAAGTATGGATACATGTTCCTCAGAAACCCACAAAATAAAGTGTGGGGTTCCCCAAGGGTCAATTTTAGGTCCATCTCTTTTTAATCTTTACATGCTTCCCCTTGGGGACGTCATCAGGAGGCACGGCATCAGCTTTCA
>CAEMYA010000755.1:60551-79473 GCA_903131615.1 Diplodus sargus | reverse complement strand
TGTGCGTGGAGGTGAGCCCGACTATTTCTAGCCGGTACCGCTCGACCTCCCGCACCAGCTCAGGCTCTTTCCCCCCCAGTGAGGTGACATTCCATGTCCCCATGGCTAGAGTCACCATCCGGGGATCGGGCCGCTGGGGCCCCCGCCCACAACTGCCACCCAAATCCCTCTGCACCGGCCCCTTCTGAACCCTCCCGTGAGTGGTGAGCCCACGGGAGGGTGGGCCCACGTTGCTCGTTCGGGCTGCGCCCGGCCGGGTCCCGTGGGCAAAGACCCGGCCACCAGGCGCTCGCCTGTGAGCCCCAACCCCAGGCCTGGCTCCAGGGTGGGGCCCCGGTGATGCCGATCCGGGCGACGTGCGCGTCCTTGTTGTATTCACTATCATTGGGGGCGAGTGAACCGATCTTAGTCTGACCCATCGCCTAGGACCTGTTTGCCTTGGGAGACCCTACCAGGGGCATTAAGCCCTGGACAACATAGCTCCTAGGATCATTCCGGTGCTCAAACCCCTCCACCACGATAAGGTGCCAGTTCAAGGAGTAAAACTATTCTGTAATAAACGACTCAGAAAAGTATAGTATAGTATACATATAGTGCTTTTAGATACTAAAGTCACTTAACAAAGGAAACAACATAATAAAATGTATCTGTGCCGCCGGGAACATATCAGAAAGTGGAGGAGGAGAACAAACTTCTTTGGTGATTGTCAGCAGTTTGGTGAAGAAAATGTAATTTGTTACAAACCACCAGTGTTGAGAGGAGACTTACCTAACAGCTCATAAACTGATGGTGGAGGAAGTGGAGGAGGTGGAGGAAGTGGAGGAGGTATTTGCTGCAGACAAAAATCTGCAGAAAACAAAACAAAAGTAAACGTTACAGAAAGTCAACATTTATATGACAGAAATGATTCTGGTGGAGATTTTAATGTTTGTTTCATCTTTTAAAAGTCTGTTTTCAAACAGTCAAGAATGGAGAGTGAAAGTTGGTCTGAACGGTTTCAGTTTGACTTTCATTGTTTTACAGAAGAATCTCAGTGTTCAATGTTCCACTGAGGTCGACCACCAAACAGAACATTAGATCACCGTCTCTCATTTAATTATATGTCATGATTTCGGCATTTCCCTGTGGAATAGTTCAAGCCACACCAAAATGAACATACATATACATGACTATACATGTACATGGATCAATGAGCAGGGCGATCGGAATGTTTTTCCTGGTTAGCGGACATGTTCGAGGAGACAGAAACAAACTGGACGTGATTGTATCACACAATGTTTCTGTAATGTTGATGTCTGAACATGATGGATACGTTGGTGTAACACATGACATAAACTTACATCTATGGCACACTACAGCTACAGCCAGAGGTACAACAGCAACAAGCACACCAAGGAGTATAGTTGCTGTCCTCCACTGCTCAACTTCTCTGGATAAGTCCTCTGAAATACATCAGAAATAGTTCATGTAAAACTTAAAATGTTACTGCATGTCATGTACATTAAACTGAACATCCACAGAAACATCAAATAAATATAAATTTAATAACAAGTGAACATGAACATGAAAATTATTTGATGACTAAACCATCAGGAAAGAAATCTCACCATTTAACTGCACGAAGATCTCAGAATGAATCTGATGGCTCAGTTCCTCCTGAGTGGCCACACAGCGGTAGCGTCCTGTCTTGGTCACAGTGGTCTTGATGGTAACGTAGTAACGACCTCCTCTCTCTGAGACCTGAGGCTCCTCAGCAGGAAGGATGTTTCCAGAGCTGTCCTGCCACTCCACTTTAGGAGAAGCTCCTCGAACTTCACACTGCAGCAGAGACCAGTCCTTTGTTTCATCCAGTGTGGTGGTGCAGGGCTTTGATGCACCTGTGAACGTGATATAAACATCAGCTTACCTCTCCGCACCCACCCGCCCGCCGGCGGGCGATTGCAGAAAAGTGACTGTATGTCTCCACTACGCAGTGACGTATCCCGCTTCAGCTTTCATCAATAGGGACATACTTATACGTCGTTAGAAAGGGTAGAATCTCCGCAATTCATTCATCCAGTTGATTTTGCAAAAATCATGAGCACCAAACCATAAATCATTGATATTTACCAGCATGGTAAACGTGAGATGCAATAAACACACGACGTCTCCCTACCTTTGTCGCAGCCCTACAGCCGTAATATGTGTCCATTCCTCAATTATTTATATTCCAGTTGTCCGTAAGAATCCACTGATCAAAAGCATCAAAATGGTTTTTCATAAAATTACTCCAGCTTGTGAATGTCGTCCTGTAAAGTCCATTTGTTTACCGTCTACCAACTTGGTTCGTCAAATAAAATCCATACTTTCCCGGCCGGAATCGGAATTACTCTAGTTCCTGTATGGTGTTGTTGGGTATGCTTGTTTTCATCACTTTGCTGGCTACAAAATAAAAGTGTCCCAATCTTTTTCTGTTCAGTTTTTTCACCCCAGCACAGCCCGTGAAGTAGATCGAGCGCTCCCTGTTTGAAGGACCAATAGGCTTTGTTTACTGTTTTTCGCTGCCTTAGTATAGGGACAGCGTATTGGCTATCGACATGTCAATCATTCAGGCTTCTAGCCAATCATTTTACCTTTCCAACGAGGCTAGGCATGCCCAGGTCAGTTACGTATGAGCCGAGATATATTGCTGCGCCTCCGAGTGAAAGAGCTGTAATTACGCACAGGGCGCACGGTCAAGGGGCATTTAAACAGCGGACATTTAAACGTTTATTGTACGGCCACTTTCACAGTTTACAATGGCAAAAGCCACATAGAAAACTAAATATGTCCGGGAAGAAACCCTGGAATTGATCATGGCATCATCTGATGACAGTGAAGACAGTGTGTACGACTCAGAGAGAGGAGATGTTTGCTCAGGGCCTGGACTCCATCTTAGATCGGTGAGTAACGTTATCTTTGATGATGTTTGATTTATTTATTTAGCCATGAGTGAAATTTGATTGAAAGTTAGTGGGCAGGGGGTTTTATGCTTACAGTGAACAGTACAGTATACATTAGAATTTCATAAATGATGCTAAATGGTTAGCGCCCCAGGGCCTAATTAGCCTAGCTAAGCCTAGCTTGCTAGTTAGCTAGCTTGCTAGCTACTCAACTAAAGTGATGTAATCCTTGTAATTCTATTCTATAATGTAATTCATTTTGAGCCTCTAATTCCCTTTTATTTAGATTCTTTCATCAAGCTTGTAAGCAAATTGAACTAGATCTTCACTGAGCAGACACTGGGAATATTTCCCCAATTCAATTATTCTGTTTATGTACAGTTATTTTCCTGATGTTTTTGTGTAACATGTAATATCAGAAATATGTGTTTATTTGTTTCCTATGTAAATAACACCCCGTTGAATTGCATTTATATATTGTTTCATTATATTTGGTAACGTTTGTGCTTTGCATTGTGTTTTGTAGGTCACAGTCTGAAGACAGTGACTGGATTGGGAGCCTCAAAGTGAGACAGTCAGACGCCCAGCCCCCTCTCCTGCTGAAGGCGGTCGTCAGAAGTGCCAACGATCCTCTTCTGCATCCACCAGTACCTGTACCAGCGGCGTCAGAGGCGTCAGTGACGCAGAAAGAGTTTTGTCAGGCCCCTATTTTGATTTATACATTCTATTTTGTTTTGTATATAATTCATTCATTGTTCATATTTTGTTGATATTGGCACAGTTGTGCATACAGTAATAGTATATTGAAAGATAATAAAATCCTTGTTTGAAATTCAGTTCAGTATAGTCTGTCATTTTTGTATAATGGTTACTATTCTGTAGTGTCTTGTCACATGACAATATCTCAATATGGCCACCTAGAAGCGTGTGGAAACCCCTCCAACCACCCACCAAATGAATGCGTGAAAAAATAATGTTTTGAGTCATGGAGAAAGGTTTTATAGTCACCAAAATGCTTCAGTAATGTTTTCAGTGTCACAAAAGTGAGTAAAAGCATTTGGCACAATTTGGCCATTTGGAGACGTTTTGGAGAGGTTTGTGGCCGCCAGTGGCACCGCTGACTAAAAACTCCATAACTCCCATAAGGTTAGGCCTAGAAGTCTAAAATTTCATCCAGGTGTAGTTGACAATATATAGAAGGTATGTGGTATATTGCCATATGCCTTACATAAAGCACATCATAGTTATTGTTATTCAAATACGACCTATTATTTTCGAAGACAAACTTTTTTTTTTAGAGCCATGTTTGAACTGATGTCATTTAGGTTGTGGGTATGGTACATGCTAAATAAGCATTTAGAAACCATTTTCAGAAACTAAAGGGTGTCAGCTTTCAAACGAAGTATCATACATCCATCTAGGACTTGCAGTTATTGTGTTATAAGCTTTTCCATTTGGGTATGCTAAATAGGCGAAAATTACCGAAAATAGGTGGGTGCGGAGAGGTTAAGGGCAGAACAGCATTTACTACTGGACTGTGAGACATTAAGTATAACTGAGGCTCCAGTGATGAAATCACGTTGTATTTATCCTTCAGTGACTGAAACACACTGTGTTATAGAGAGAAGACAGCAGAGAAGCAGAGAAGCACAATGTGAGGCTCACACTAGATTTACTACCAGCTTTGTGTCACTACAATGTTGGAAGTGACACAAATAAACAATGTTAAACTTCTCTCTATCCTGCTGCACCCAGAGACACCTCAACAAAACTCCAGCAAAACACTTCATCCATCAGATTTCACATCAACTACAGACTGTTGATCCACAGACACACAGAGTTCAGTCAGATCTTGAGGCAGAGAGAAAGCTGCCGTCTCTTTTGTATCCTGTGATCAAACTGTCTAAACCAGATGGTGCAACTATGAACCACATTCTGTCACTATGCAGTAGGGTTGTCAAAAGTATCGAAACTCAAAAAAGTATCGATACTAAAATATTGTATCGATTACGATACTCATTTTCAAAAGTATCGATACCGATTATTTTTTGCACCACCTCAGACCTGAAACTTGTTATCATAGTTGCAGTTTCTTTTTGCACAACTGTTTTTTATTATAAATATTTAACGTGTGGTTCTGTTAATTGTTACATGTTGTAACAGAGGTTATTTTTGCATTTTTCTTGTTAATAAAAATATTTCTTTTAAATTTTGGAGTCCTTTTTTACTCCTTGTGGTATCGAAAATGGTATCGAGTATCGAATATTTTCCTGAGTATCGGTATCGAGTTGAAAATTTTAGTATCGTGACAACCCTACTATGCAGCCCGTTCAAGTCAGTCTTCAGTTTCAATCATTTCTACAGCTCTCATGTTTCTGTGATGAATCAAAGGAACACAAACTACTCTGTCACTAAAACATTCATGAAGTTTGGTTCAAATCTGAATTTATTATCAGTCTTCTGAAAATGTGACCAAATCTGCTGGTTCAGAAATATATATACAGTAACTTGAACAATCAATTAAGTTGATTATAGAAAGTTGTGTGGATCAAATGTTCTTTGTAGCATCTTAACTTCCTCTGAGTGATTCTGATTGATAATAGCTGGTGACTTTACCATTTTAATAGACTCAACCACAAACACTACAATGAGAAAGTCTAAGGAGCTCAGCATTGATCTGAAAGAGCCAATTACTGATTTGATCAGTCAGTAAAGTCACTTGGGGCCATTTCAAAGCAGAGTTGTTTGGCCACAGTGAGCAGCAATGTGTTGTCCTAAAGAAAGTAAATGTAATAATGAAGAAGGAAGATTATCAGCCAGAAGATTGTCTGAGGCGCAGTTTGTTGTTCCAACAGGACAATGATCCCAAACACACACTTAAAGTGGTGAAGGAATGATCAATCAGGAATCAAATCAGGAAAGTTTTAGCTGCAACTCCAATTCCTCCGATGGGAAAAGTAACTGTAGCCTTCACTTAACTTTTAAAGTCTGAGTTCCCTAAAACGATTGTGTTGCAGTCGTGGTGCAGCTGCCTGCTGAGGACTGTACAGGACCAATTCTAAACTTTTGGTAAGTATGAATGATTTACACAAAAAACATGTGAACATAGGGCCCAGGTTTAAAAATTACTCTAACTTCCATTGAAGGTGTGCGTATACCCTCTTGAACTTGACGAAAAAGCTGGGAACTGGTGACGACTGCATCCACAATGAAACCACAAAAGGCAGAATGAAACGGGACTCAAAAGATAAAGATTCTTTGCTCACTGTCTTGCAGAGATTTGGTCTCTTTTCCACTAACCTGCTCCAGATGCTGCAAAACATTGCAAACAATGACTTGGCTACACAGGATATTGAAGATGACCCGTTGAACGCTCCACAGAAAGGGCAAGATCAGTTGGATGCTTTTGTCAGGGATAGGCTGAAGTGTGAACTTCAGGGACAAACTGACACAGAACAAGTATTTGACTTTTTCCTCACTGTTTGAAGTGACAGTCAGATACCAAAACTGTAAAGACAAAAAATGTCAAGGCAGACACAGCCTACAGCGTCTCATCACAGCCTACAAAGCAGGACATACAGTCAACCTGGACAACATAATGATGCACGAACTGTTTGTTTTACCTCTATCTTTGGCAGAGGTTCATGGGCAGCTTTGTTCAGGTTCGAAGGCAATATTTGCCAAGATCTTGACAGCTGACATACCATGTCCCAGTGACCTCAAAGCCACAGATCTACAGTGTGAACCAATGCTAGTCATTGATGGACAAGCTCTAATCATTTCCATTGGAAAACCACAAGAAGCCAAGACCTTTGCAGACTTGGCAGACACCTTTGTTGAATCTGTTCTTCAAAGTGGCTCACAATTCCAGTTCCTGCTCGATCGCTACCATGAGCACTCAAAGGCCGAACATGGAAACGGCGTGGGAAAGGCTCAGTGGCAGTCAGACGACCAGTTACAAACAGAGATTTACCACTTCCTGCAAAGTGGGAGAACTTCTTTGCTCACCAAGACAACAAGGCAGACATGGCTCGCTTTTTCTCCCAACAGCTGATTCTGAGGGCACCAGCAAACAAAACCATTGTTGCCGCAGGTAGTTTCAGCAATTAAGAGGGTCGAAGCTACTGACTCAACCTTTGACACAGACAGCTTGGAAGCTAAACATGAAGAAGCAGATAAAAGAATTGTTCTTCACTGCATTAGAAGCAGAGCGGAAACCATTGTTGTGTCTGCAAGAGACACCGATGTCTTGATTCTGCTGATCGCCTACTTCCACAGAATGCCATGCCAACAAATAGGGATGACAGCAGGGACAGCAAAGGACAGAAAGTACCTCCCCATTCATGCAGTTGTGAAAAAGCTGCAGATGGAAGAAGAGGTCCTTAGCTGCTTTCAGGTTTCCATGCACTGACTGGGAGTGACTCGACATCATACATTTCAGGACACACGAAGAAGACCTGCTGGAATATGCTTAGACAGCACAGCCATCTACTCAAGGGGCTTGGTGAAGGTCCTGAGCTTAGTGATTCCACCATCATGGATGCAGAAGTGTTTTTCTGCAAATTATGCGGTGCAAACAACACAAACAACATCAATGAAGTCCGTTTGGGCATGTTTGTCAAGGGCATGAACATAGAGAGACTGCCAACCATCAGAGATGCACTGAAATTTCACATCCAGCGTGTTCACTTCCAGACTTTGGTCTGGCGGCAGGCCCACTTGCATTACCCGGTGCCACCACCCCCTGAAAATATGGGATGGAAGATGGAGAACAACGTGCTTGTTCCTGAACTCATGTCGTTGCCCGCAGTTCCAGATGCCTGTGAGGAGCTAGTGACCTGTGGCTGCACAACTGGATGCAGGACAGCCTGATGCAGCTGTAAGCCAAACCCATGCACTGCATCTTGTCAGTGTCGAAAGTCAAGTGACCTTTGCATAAATATGTAATGCAGTTTTGATTCAATCATTACTATTCATATTTGTAATTAGTTGCCGTGTTCAGTGAATTTGACTGAGGATTTAAAAGGATGAAAAATGTCTACCTGGCCTTTGATTATTATTGTATTAGTATTCATAATAATATAATTTCATCTAAACAATTGGTATGGGTTTTTTTACGTAATGCTGTCCAAAGAATTAATGGAGGTGAATGGGCCTGAGCCGGTTACTGCTATTTTAAGGCTCACAATAACCTCGCGATGTATGTGTGTGCAATAGTCACATTGCAGAGCCTGCGATATACGCAGATGAACTAATCTAATTTCTAAGGAACCTGACGCACACTGCGCAGACTCTGCATGCGCAGCGATCCACCAATCACATTAGTTCTTGATCAGTGTGCCGAAGCAGACCGGCCCCTGCACATCGAGTGAGTCGTTGGTAACAACATTGAAAAATGAGCAATGAACAAGAGAACAACGGGAAAACGAAGACTTGGTGCCAAAAAGAAAAAAGCAACGTCAGTTATCTGGAGATATTTCGGCTACAAGAAGGATGATATTGAACACATGTTCTGTGCCACAACGAGAGGTAACACAACTCATTTGTATTTTCGTCTGTGCCACACAGCAGAGTCCTGCACGGGTCTTTGCAAACCCGCACCCGCCATACTTAAAACTGCATCCGACCCATTTTCTGACAGTAGCACAAATTACATTTCGCACCCGAGCCGACACGCTATATATTGATACCGACGCCCGACCCGCACCCCGAAGGACAGACACAAGTTTTAAAAATGAAAGTAAGCCAGCGTGGGGAATGGGAGTTCTGGGAGGGCGCAAGCACGCATGAATGAGCTCATATGATTATCATTTTGATATGCAGGTATATTTTTGTAGATGTGTCCCTAATAATCTCCAGGCGTCCGACCCTGTCGTCCAAAACAAAAAACAGATTTCAGTCGTTTAATAACCTGTTTATCACTCATTGTTAGTTACTTAATCTAATTATGAAGCTAGAATGTCCCATGTTTTTTCCAATATCGTGCAGCCCTAATATTTATCACTTTATTATGCACAGGGGGTGATATCATGAACTTGTTACTTGTTATTAATGGATTCATTTTCAATGCAACAAAGGCCATGTATGGATGAAACTTGTAAAAATTCTGATGTATTTCACGGCACACAAAGTGATGACATGTTGTTTTGTAAAATACATTTTAGTAAAACACACAAACCATTGATCAACATAACATCGTCACTGGCCTCCATGCTGCTTACTGCTTGCTATATTTACTTTACCTGGTGTTGTTCCCTGGTTACGGGGCATTCATGACGTGAAACGTGACCTGACTGATGTGCAACGTAACGCTTCAGATAAAAATCAGACAGGCTGCCTTTCCAGTGGGAAGTGGGAATAAGGTCGATTTATAGCAGGTTGACCCGCTAATTCTGATGGAAGCAGTAGATGGCTGTCTTTGCACCACTCTGCCAGATTGTTGATTTTCTCTTAATATGAACAATGTTTTTTTTTGACAAAATATCAGTAATCTGATTACATTTTTTGTAACTAACAGATTACAGTTACCTCTTTTGTATCCTAATAACATGTTCTAAGTTCTGTGTACTCTCTTACTCCCCCAGCCTGCCTGTCATAGAGAACATTAACTGTTTATGAAAATACTCACCAACAACAAGCTCAATGCTGAATGTTTGACTGTGATGTGGAAAATCACAGCTGTAGTTCCCGCTGTCGGCCATCTTTGTATTCTGGATCTTTATGGAGGCGTTGCCGTTCTTCAGTTGATCTTGAAAATGTGAGACTCGACCTTTGAACTGCTCATCTTGACCTGAGAAGCCGTTATTGTAATGAATGCCTGAATCATAAAAGAACACCTCCTTCTGACCATCTTTCTTCCAGTCAAAGGTTTTTCCTGTGAGGTCCTCCTTGGTGCTGATCAAACAGGGTAAAACAGCTTCACTGTCTTCTTCCACGACCACTTTGACACCTGGACATGAAAAATAAAGTACATTTAATGATGATGTTCAACAGAGAGCCGTCAGGTGAAAACAGTTTACAAGCATGTTAGTTGGTGATCAAATTATTTATGGCTCTAAATGTTCCTCCACATCACACCTACTGAAATATTCTCCCTCAGGAGAAGCTTTGATAAATCAGTTTGTGTGACTAATGCAACCTCAGCGTTATTTCAGTGATGACATCATCAGACCTGGATGACCTGGATATGAAAACTGTGTTCAGAAACATTTGAAGAGAGATATTTCCTGATGTGTCTGGAGCTGCTGCTGACCTGCTGACCTGCAGGCTGACAGAACCTCACACTGTCCACAGAGAGATTCACAGCGCTGGACAACCTGCAGCCTTTCTTTACACTCTGACTTCTTACTCAGAGAGTTTAGAGTTTAGACACATGTGCATATTATCACACACACCATTGTTAACACAACGCAAACACATTTCTCTACATTAACAAGATCAAGAATATTGTAAACAGGAGACTCAGCTGAAATCTGAGCTCAGTGTCTGTGATTCAATGTTTGTGATTAAGTTCTGTTTGTTGCACAAAATAGAAATCACCAAGAATTAAGTGAAGGCATTTTGAAGTTGTTCGCAGTCTAACAATGAGCAAAAACATGTTTTTAAATCAAAGTAGAACTGGGTCCACTCTCACTGGGCCCAGTTGGTCTGTATAGTGCTGAAGCACAGTTGTCCCTCTTACAATGCTCCGCCCCCCAACCGGGCCTGAGCACAGTTACATTTAAAAAAAAAAAATTACATTTACATTTAAGGGCATTTATCACTTTTGTCCAAAGCAACTTACAGTAATTCATACATTCATACACTGATGGTGGTGGCTGCCATGCGAGGTGCTGACCAGCACATCAGGAGCACTTTGGGGTTCAGTATCTTGCTCTTGGACATGCAGACCAGGGGAATGGAACCAGCAACCCTCTGATAACAAGACACTGGCTCTACCCCTGAGCCACAGCCGCCCTCACCTCTTTGTAGCATTTGTAGCACAGTTGCACCACAATGGAGTTCCAGTGCTGCCCAAAGGGTCTGAGGTCCGTCCACCACAGTCTCAAGAAAACCTTCCTGAACTCATCACTGACTGCTGTTAGTAGCTTTTTGAAAAGTCACAGTTTGAAGCAAATAACACGTCTAACAATTATTAATGATGAATTGATGAAACTAGGGCTGTAAGGATGCGCGTATCGAAGCTGAAATCGCGAACCTGAGAAGGCAGAATTGCGACACAACCTCCAGTCCAGATCAGCCCTATGAGCTGTAACCACATTAACACCGCAGCTGTCGTTCGCCAATTCTCCGCCGTTGTTCGTTCACACAGAGCGAAACATCGCTGTAAAGACGAACCGCTGTGTAATTCACACAGAAAGCCGGCGCTGTGGCTCCTAAAGAGATGTGACGGTACAAGTCATGATGATGACGTGTGTGTGTTTTCAAGGGGTTTCCCCGGTGTCTCCCCTGTCAAAACATGGCTGTCTTCCGGGGTAAAGTTCACTGAAGTCTCAGTCCGTTGCGGAGATTTTTTTTCATCATGAACACTCTGTGAGTTAAAGTTTTTTTGCCGGTGACAGATGCTGTTTATCGGGCAGAAATGTGATGAGGAGTCTGTAGGATGGGCGGGAGGAAGGACGCTTCTCCACGTACAGCTGTGGTATTTTTAGCTTGTTGCCAAAGACAGTTACAGTTACTACGTTACCTTAGTTTGGTTCTGTAACGTTGTTTTGTGGGACATTTCTCTGTATTAAGTTGAGTGAAGGATCTGTGCAGTTAACAGACCATCAGATAGACACGCCCTCCACAATACTGCACCTCTGATACTGTCGGACAAGTATCATATACATAAGTTAATGAAGTGTTACATAAATAAAATGTTTAATTTAGAAAAAAAAAATTGAGGTTTGTATCGAACCGTGGGTCAAAAATATCATCATTACAAACCGATAGTTGTTTCTGGATAGAATGAAACAATGCCTGAAAATACATTTCCTGTCATTGTTTCAAAATATATTTTTTGTATTGTTTCTATTTGATAGATGTATACATCTAACATCTTTAACAATACAATAAGGATAAAACATACATACAGTTATCAGTTAGGCCAACACATTATTTGTCTTTTAATTAGCCAGTTTAAAGCCCCCAAAATCTGTCATTCAATTATGTTTCCTTTGATTTTCTATTTTAGTTAAATGAACTAGTGTATCTGATTATTTGTACATTTTTATAATAAAGAAATAATAAAAACTTCTTTCCGCTGCTGACAAGTTTAGCTATAATATCAGTCTAAAGTGAGCAGAATACACAGCCTATTTATGAAATATTAAAGGGATTTAGTTTTTAAATCCAACATCATGTTTTCCTGCTGTTGCATCTTTGTCATTGTGAAGTGATGAACTGTCCTTCTGAACTAAAATGAGTCTGCAGAAACATTCCAGTCTTACTTTAGAGTCTTCACAGTGAAAATATATGATACTGTGGTGAACTCTGCTGTGTTATTGGTCTGAGGAGACTCTTAATGACAGTCTTTTATCAATAAGTTTGACTCATTATTTACAACTGAGATGACAAAGTGTTCATATTCTAAGCCACAATATTTAAAATGCACACTGCAGGCAGAAGTTATTTATTAATTATTAGTTTTATTATTTTTATACATTAATTTTGTTTTATTTTGTCAGATTGTTATATTTCTTTGTTTATTGACAGAGTGGCTAATGTGAACTCACTTTCTTTGATTTTATTTTAAAATCAGTTGTTACACGTTTTTACCGTAATGCCTGGTATATACTTGATTAGCAAAGCAACGTGGTTGATGGATGAAGCGCCGTCAGACAAAAGTGAAACTAAGTTGCAAAAATAAAGTTTAAACGAACCAAATGCGATTAAATTAGTTCGTCACTCGACAAACAAGATACAGAGAAGAATTTAGTAGAATTAAAATAATAAATAAAGTAGCAACCAGACAGACGGTGGTAACTTCTATAAAACAACATGATGGTGGGGAAACTTTTAGCCGTTAAGCTAATGCTAACTCTAAAGTTAGCTTTCTTACCGTACAGTACAGATGTTATTCCACACAGAGTCAGCAGACAGAAACAAAGATCCAGACACGTTCTCATGTTGAAGAAGGTAGAGGACGAACCTCACACCAGAACTTCTTCCTCATTTCCTGCTGCTAACTGTTGTCAAAGAGAGATTTTTACAGTCCAACATCTCTAATAAAGTGTCAGCGGGCCGCTGCTGAACACCACACAGTCCAGTTTAACGTTGATCCCGTCCGTCAATACGTTGATGTTCAGTAAATATATGTAAAAAGGCCACTACACGTTGAAAAGTTTGCCAACAGTTAACTTCCTTCTTTATGTGATTCCTGCTGTCAGGTGCGGTCGGTGCTGTACCTGTGCAGCAGTGTTGCCAGATCTCGCGAGAGAAACAAGCAAGCGGGCCTATGAAAACAGAAAACACGCCCCCAAACAAGCGACTTCCCTGAATCCAGAATGTATTGCATTGTATCATTGCATTTATTATTGTTTTTTTATATATTATGATCCTTTTTTGTTTTAGTTCCAGGACTTCAGAACATGATGACATAAAATACAACAGGAAGAGGATCGAGGAAGAACACCATCCTCATCTTTCAACGTGATTCAGGCACCAAATACAAAAACATATTCAACAACATAACAATTAGTTGAAAAATAAGTTCTGAAATATCTATAAAAAATATCTAAAATATCTTTACATGTTAAACAACATGTTCTCAATGGTCCACATTCAAAAAAGAACATAATGAGGCGAGTTCAAGATCACGCAGCGATGCGCAGCTGCCTAAATCGTGATGCATGCTGGTTAAAATGTGCCCGTGATGACCTAGATGGAAGTGGTTGACTGCTGTGTCTTGCATGCAAACAGCACATGTTTGAAGTCCAGTGTTTTCTGCATTACAAACTCTTATTAACCCTTTCTGTTCCCGTCACATTAACAATATAAAGAATGATCCTGAGCTGCGGGACAACAAGGCATCTGATTCAGTCATTTGTTCTGATTATTGTATTTCATTCATTGTGAATAATGTTGCTATAAGAAAATGCATCATCTTATGTGTCTTCATGCATATTGATTAAATGTAGTCAGCAAATTCCCCTCAGCTGTGATATAATCATGCACCTACAGTTGTCTTCATAATAATTAATAACTGTTGTAATTGTTATTGGGCAAGACTTACTATAATGTACCAGATGGACAAAGTTCAAATGTACTTAATGATGACATTACAAGGAAAACAGAACGTAAGCATTTACAGTAAGACAATATTTAGGCTTCATCTACTCTGATAAACCAGTTGGACCATTAATGAGTCGCTGTGTGACTGTTTGAAGTGAAGCAATTACAAAATATCCAAATTTGAAGTTGTTGTTGTGACAAAGCTGTCACATTCTGTTGTCTCTGAATATGAACTGTCCCGTAGTTATATATATACCGTACACACACTCACACACACACACTCACACACACACATATATATGTGTGTGTGTGTGTGTGTGTGTAGTGTTTGTGTGTGCATATATATATATATATATATATATATATATATATATATATGCACATACAGCTCTGAGCTGTATGAATATGAACTGACAGGATTTTCACATCATCGTCATTTTCTTCCTCTCCGTCTATCTTTCTGTCTTCTTCCTGGAGGTTGGTGCCTGTTAGCAACATGTTAGAAGTCGTTCTGTCCACAACACAAAGCTATTCAGTTTACTGTCACAGACGAAAGAAACAGAAGATATTCACATTTAATTGAACATTATTGATCATGGGAGGGTGCTCTTGTCGTGTTTCAGGTCATTTCAGGCAGCGCTTCATCATTTCTGTACAAACGTTTGAATAAAACATGAAAACTGTCAAACTGAGTGTTGTGACTGTTTCTGATGTTTCTGTGTTCAAACTGGGATCAAAGAAATAAAAGTGGTTTTAATTTCTGGCTCTGATTCTGAGATGATCTCTATTTTCCAGACATTAAAACAGTTTGAATGAAACAATATTTCAGATAAGTCAGATTTAAAACAAAGCTTCTGACAAACAGACAGTTTGCTGCACTGACAACTTCATTAATGGAGATTAAAGCTGAATATTAATTAAACCAACAAATCATTCTTATCCTGACACAATAAACTGCTCCTAAAGTCTAATGATTCATTTTCAACTTGTGCAGTTTCTTCTCATCATATCAATAACTTGCATCAGTGACCTGTTTTGTGTG
Organism: Diplodus sargus; assembly: GCA_903131615.1. NCBI lineage: Eukaryota > Metazoa > Chordata > Actinopteri > Spariformes > Sparidae > Diplodus > Diplodus sargus. The sequence continues at coordinate 64,296 of CAEMYA010000755.1, read as the reverse complement.
TGAACTGAATGATTGTTTTTCATTTATAATGCTATTTTTCACTCATTATTTTGTTTTTATTTTGTTTACATTATTTTATTCTATTATTTTATTTATTATTTTACTCACAATTTATATGACCAAAGTATTTGTTTTAAGTAGATCTACACTTCACTGTTATTTTCTTTCACAAATAACTTTAACGTGGGCAGAATATTGTCTCAGAAACTCTCTTTTCTTTAGCGGCTGTCTGCTCGGGTCTTTTATGGACAGAGGGAGACTGTTGTGCCAGCTTTTAAACATATTATATTAATTAAACAAGTGACATAAATGAATGAATGAATGAATGAATGAATAACTCAAGACAAGATGATTCTGATTTCATGATCAATATACCTGCAGAGGGGCCCCCAAAATCAAATTCTGCTTAGGGCCTCCAAAAGGCTCGGACCTGCACTGACGATGTAGCAGCTGGACTTTGTCCCTCCAACCCACAACCTGGACACTCCAGACAAAAATACTGCTTTATTGACCACCATAAGTCAGCTGCATTAATGATTGGACTGGAGTGCACTTTGATCCATGTTATCTTTGTTATTAAGGTTATATTATGTTAGTGCCTGATGCCATCACTCTCCATAGTAGCAGATAGTTTGTTACAAATCACAAGAGGCTGCGATCTGTTCCAGTGCACAGTGGAGTCAAGCCGAGCATGGCTGCTTTGGGTTCCAGCTGCTTGGTCTATTTTTGAGATTAAGACTGGCCGATAAATCGGTCGGGCTCTGCTGTTTTGCACGATGTGCATTGTGTGTCCTTCAAGGAAATAAGATGGTTAAAAAATTCCAAGGGGCTGTAAAACTTATAATGACCCTGCTGCCTGTATTGTGAGAAACATGAGAAAAACCTGCCTGATAAAACTCAGTCAACTGCAAAAAGTCAAAGGTGTATTTACTCATTACTTTAATACAATTATAAAAAGAAAACAGTAGTAGGAGAGAAGGAAGATAACTGGATTAAATGGAATTTTAGAATTAGATTCTATGCTGGGTTCTGCTGGAAAGAATGTCACAGTTAAGGTCAAGGTCCTTTGGGAGGCGTACACAGGTGTGTCGGGGCAGGTTGGTGCTCCAATTGTTCCACCCTGTAGCTGAGAGGACATCAACAACTATGGAGCTTCTTCCTCTCGTGTGTCTCTGTCTGCTGAGCTGCTCTGGAGACGGTAAGAAAACTGATCATCATCACTGACAGTTTGTCATTTCACTTTATTTCACCTCAACAGGAACAATGTGGAAACATGCTGGATGTTAATCAGGCTGCTTCCTGCTTTAGTGCGCACGAGGCACCTGCTCAGCGCCCGGTGACGTCACATGTGCCCTGATAATCAGCGCACATCGATAGTATTAATTGGATCGATTATAGAAGAATTACAGCAGAATGATGCTGACTTTTATCTCGAGGTTGTCTTTAATAATACGGCGTCATTACTGCTGTGCGTGGAGGGGGAATGAAAGTGAAAGTAACAGCAGAAAGAAGTGGGAGTTGTGTTCTACGGAAGCCCCACAGGGCCATGCATTCAAACATTTTATTTCCTCCATTTTTCCGATATAACGGAACTTTGTTTTCCCGAGATGATGATATAATTAATTCAAGATCTTGAGAAAACAAAACGATACTGTAGTATATTAAATCATTGCAGGAAACATCATTCAGTGTAGCAGTGTAATTACATCGTTATCTCGAGATCTCGAGAATATTATCCCGCTATCTTGTAAAAACTATTAAATTAACTCACTCTCACGGACAAACGGAGGAAGTGAAATGTATGAATTCATGGCTGTTTAGGGCTACCGCAGTGTTCAGCTTCTCTGCATCAGTCTGGACTCTGCAGATTACTTTACATTATACAGTAGCTCAGATATCTGGCGCTGAAGTTGTCTTCTGACCCACAGCTTCTTATTTAAATATTCCAGTCCACATTAAAAGTGTCAAACCGCCGACAGATGACGCAGTTCTGTCACTTTAAAGCCAGTTAATGGACATCTCTCTATAAAAGCAAGGAATCTCTGTCTGTCTGTCTGTCTGTCTGTCTGTCTGTGCCTCAAATATCTCTGTGGATCAGGATCAGAATGACCTGAGAGTTTCAACATGGCTGCCGTTTGGTTCAGTGGTGTGCGACTTCGCATTTGTTTGGACTGCAATGATAACGTGAATAAACTATTTCATAAATGCTTTACACAGTCTATCGGAGCCCCCACAGTGACATGCGCATTAGAGCCAGTCACTGCAGAGCTCAGGACTACGACACACATTAAGAAACAAGCAGATTTATACCTGCGGCAGCGCAAGCTGGACCGGGAGTTAGCCGGCGGTTCGGTCCCTTTCTGTTCTGTGCATCTAAACTGACTGTTGTGGATTAATGAGACTAAACGAGACTGGGCCGGTCTGTTCGGGTCTGAGGAGAGCGGAGACGCGCGGACAACAAAGTGGAATCAGAATCTGTGGATGTTCGTGTGTAGCTAGCTGCTAGCTGCTAGCCGCTAGCTAACCTACACGGCCCAACTCCCGAGTCGATGGACCGGACGCACCGACCTGTCCAAAACCGGACTTGGGGTAAATAATGTCAGTCACGTTTGCTTTGTGTGTGGTGCAGAAGAAACGGCAAAAACAGGCTTTTGTCACGAAAGTGTTCAAGCAGCAAGTTTGGTTGTAAAGGAACAGGAAGTTGTGGGAGGGATGTCGGCGGATGATTGACAGGCAATGACGGCCGGTGTACTGACAGCGATATTGACATTTAGCGTGCTTGGAGTTTATAGTAGTGTGTTATGTAGTGTTTGGTGTCGTGTGTTTAGTGTGTAGTGGAGTCGGTTTTTTGTTTAATGAGTCAGAACAGAAGAAGCTGAATGTGCAGCAGGCAGTGCAGCTCTTCATTCAGCTGGAAGGAGCTCAGGCAGACCTGAGCATTGCCTGCATTTAAATGTAAATAGTTAAACAGAACTTTGTACATTTTTAAAATGTATGCACATATTCAGCAAACAACTATTTATATTTGCATTATAAGTAATAAAAAATGGTTTGTTAAACATATTTGTGGTTTCCACAGTAAAAAATACATTTTTCTACTCGGATTTTATGTTTTTTTTTGTGATTTTAGGTCTATTGTGTTAATACAATATGTCCAAATGAAAAAATAACTGTACAGTCACACATGTGAGGTTGTGCTGAAAATAATCGGCCTAATATTTCCTGGAATATCGGATTTCACAACAAACCTAAATATCCCTGACTTTCCACCTTCAAACACAGTCTCATTTGGCCATCAGTGAAAATGCTTCTTAGCCTCCCACTTTTCTATAGGAACACATATTTCCTACAGGCACTGCACTAGTCAGTATAAAATTGAGACATAGCCCATTGCTAGTTAGCATCCTAGCAAGCTGTTAGCTTAGCTGAATTTTTAGATGTCTCCAATAATAAATCTGGGAAACATCAGTGAACATAATTCTGTTTAAAAATCATAATTCTCTGTCATGTGAAGCTTTAATCTGATGTCCTGAGAAAGTTCAGTGAACATATTTGAATGACAAAGTGAAACAACATGTGTGTTCAGCTGTGGAACAGGATAGTTTGGTGGTCAGTAGGGACGGTGAAAAAAAAACGATAATCGATTAATCTTAATATTGACGATTATGAATCGATTATTACATTTCCAAAAATCGATTTTTGGGAGAAAAAAAAATATATATATATATATATATACAGTATATAT
>CAEMYA010000755.1:30922-60545 GCA_903131615.1 Diplodus sargus | reverse complement strand
TCACACTTAAATCAATTCCAAATCTTTACAAGGAGACAAAGCTTTCCGTGCAAGAGTCCCTCAACTCTGCTCACAGGGCAGCAATATCCTGCAATGCCTGGACATCCAGAGCTACAATCTCATACATGACCGTTACAGCTCATTATGTCAGCAGTTCCATCCATCCATCCATTTTCTTCCGCTTATCCGGGGCCGGGTCGCGGGGGTAGCTGCCTGAGCAGGGACACCCAGACTTCCCTCTCCCCGGACACTGCCTCCAGCTCTTCCGGGAGGATCCCAAGGCGTTCCCAGTCACACCAGCGTGTCCTGGGTCTTCCTCGGGGTCCCGGGGGCATCCAAAACAGATGCCCGAGCCACCTCAGCTGGCTCCTCTCGATGTGGAGGAGCAGCGGCTCTACTCCGAGCTCCTCCCGGGGGACAGAGCTCTTCACCCTATCTCTAAGGGAGCGCCCTGCCACCCTGCGGAGGAAACTCATTTCGGCCGCTTGTATCCGGGATCTTATTCTTTCGGTCATGACCCAAAGTTCATGACCATAGGTGAGAGTAGGAACGTAGATTGACCGGTAAATCGAGAGCTTTGCCTTTCAGCTCCGCTCTCTCTTCACCACGACAAACTGATACAAGGACCGCATTACTGCGGCCGCTGCACCGATCCGCCTGTCAATCTCACGCTCCATCCTTCCCTCACTCGTGAACAAGACCCCAAGATACTCAAACTCCTCCACTTGAGGCACGAACTCTCCAGTTAATGGAAGCTAATGTCCTACATACTTCAGAGGAGAGCTATGGATGATAGCCACACAAGCGCAAATATGTGTGAGTTTCTCAAAGCAATGGCAGACGAGTGGGGAACAGAGAAACACGACCTGGTACTCGTCACCAACCGAATGCTTCTAGCATGAGTCCGGCTGCTGAGCTTGGCAGTTACATTTAAAACAAGGTAAAAAATAATCATTTGGATGTTACAGTTACACTATACAATATTGAAGGTGCTGTGAGGTGTTACTCAAAAGATAAGTGAAATAATTCAGCAGCTGACTGATGTTAAATGGAAGATCAATAATCGTTAATAATCGAAAATCGAATCAATAATCGTTAATAATCGAATCGATAATCATCAATAATCGAAAATCGATTTGTAATCAAATCGAGACTTCAATAATCGAAATCGAAATCGAATCGAATAGGGAAATTTGGGCTGATTATTCACCCCTAGTGGTTAGTTGTGTCTTTGAATCCAGTCCAATAAATCAAGTTCTGACATGAACTTCTGCTGGTGTTATAAAGATGAACAGTTTTAACAGCTGAACACATTTTGTAACATTCAAACTCAAACGCTCAATTACAGAAACATAATTAACTTTACTGTAAGACTAAATATACTTAAAATATGTCAGTACAAGCTCGACACAACCAAAACTATCATGTTGGAGGAAACAGGTGTTTGAGTTTTTGTTGTTTAAAGTTGTTATCTGACTTTGTTTCCTGATGACTCTGCCTGTTAACATACTGAGTAACATGTTTTTATCTTCCAGGTGTCAAAGTGGTCGTGGAAGAAGACAATGATGCTGTTTTACCCTGTTTGATCAGCACCAAGGAGGACATCTCAGGAAATGCCTTTGACTGGAGGAAAGATGAAAGTCAGAAGGAGAAGAAGGAGGTGTTCATGTATGATTCAGGCCGTCATTACAATAACGGACTTCCAGGTCAAGATGAGCAGTTCAAAGGTCGAGTCTCATTTTTTGAAGATCAACTGAAGAACGGCAACGCCTCCATGAAGATCCTTGAAACAAAGATGGCCGACAGCGGGAACTACAGCTGTGATTTTCCAGGTTTTGAGCTGGGTCAACCATCCATCATTGAGCTTGTTGTTGGTGAGTACTTTCATTAAACAGTTAAAGATGTCGCTCATTTACTGCTGCGACTGGTTCCAGAGTCCCAGATGGACTTTAGTTCAGTGGTCAGAATCCACATCTGGCAGGGCCTCGAGCCCACAGAGCTGCAGCCACATCTGGAGAGACGACCTCTGTATCAAACATGCTGATATCAGAGACACACTGCAGATTATGTCTCTCTGTACGATGAAGCTTCAGCCGTCTGTAGCAGATGAAATATGACTTTTACACAGTATTACCTGTCTGTTTCAAAACCATCTAACATGTGTTTGTTTTGCTTTTCAGATCCAGTCTTAAAGGACAGAATCAATGAAAACATCCCAGGTGAGTCCTGATTGTGATGACGTCACTCTCCACCTCTACATGTCTCTGTAAATGTCTTCTCAGGCCTGTCAGTCTGAACACTGACATCTGTGGGCCTGAACCTCTCTGTGTTCACCTGACTGGGATCAGTCATCACTTACAGGTCGACACGTTTATTATGTTATAGTTATACAACAACATCTTTTAAGTCCAAGAAGCCTGAGTGTTATTAAATCTAATACTTTTATTCAGATTGTCTCCTTACATGAAGAAGTTATTGTGCAATATGTTACAGCAAAATTATTATTTACTGTATTTCCCCCAAATACTCCATTTAAAGTCTTTTTACTGACATGAAAGAAAAATGTGGTCTACTTTATTAATGTAGTTTAGTCTCAGGTTCTTTCTGGTTTCTTGAATTTAACTTTATGTTTGATAGTCCCTGTCAGGCCTGGGCTGGAAGGAGGACTCAGATGCAGGGCAAGAACAGTTATACCAAGACTTTATTTCTGTCAACCTTTGTTTTCTCCTGAAAAGGAAGTGACAACCAAAAGGCTATGAAACACTGCTATGAACATGAAACAAAAAGGGAAAAAGGGGGAGGCAAAATGACACAATAAACCAAACAGAAAGCGCTCCAAAAGGAGGAGAAAAATAAAAAGGCAGGAAACTAATCTATACTGAAAATTTTAATCTATGAAAAATATGTATAAACAAAACGCGCTCCAAAAGGGAGGATACGAGGGCTACAAAAGATTAATCTACTCTTAACTATCTATGACCAAAAAACATAAAACGCTCCAGAAGGGAGGATCAAACTACAAGGAGAGGCAAAGAAACTGAGAACACTCCAAAGGAGGAAAACAGAAAACAAACCTGGCTTAACTCTTAAGCTGAAAACTATTACAAAACAATAATCACTCTTTCAGAGTAATAACAAAGGAATCTAGAATACAAACAATCGTGGTCTTTGGATCAATGGCTGTGGCAGGGCTTGAGGTACACGCAGGACGAAATACTCTGGCAACGAGACAGGGGAAGACACAGACTATATACACATCAGGGAAGGGAGCACAGGTGAGAACAATCAGGGATTAGGGGAGACGTCAGACCGGGGACACAGGAGGAAGGGCAAGTGACCGCGGTGTGACAGTCCCAACATCACAATATTCATTGTATTCCTTCTTTTATCTCAGTAATGATGAAATAGTTTATCTGTAAGTGGAAAGAAGCTCTTTCTGCAGCAGCAGTGACATTTGAAGCCCCTGACATCATCAATAAACTCTGACATCATCAAACTTCACCTGATATTCTTCACCTGACATGAGCTCTGACACAGGAGCAGCGATCAGACTGACTTTTTTGAGGTTTTCTAACTCAGGAAAAAAACTTCTGTTGATTTGTGTTTTGCTACCAAGACCTTCATCAGGTTCCATCAGGAAAATGCTGAAAGCTTCAATGTTGCCTTTTGTTTCCTCCTTTAGTGTAACTAGTGCAGTGCCCGTAGGAAATATGTGTTCGTATAGAAAAGTGGGAGGTTAAGAAGCATTTTCATGGATGGCCAAATGAGGCTGTCTGAAGGTGGAACGTCAGGGATATTTAGGTTTGTTGTGAAATCCGATATTCCAGGGAATAACTGGCCGTTTTTGACTATTTTTGATTTTGCCATTATATTTCACCTTAAAAACTATTTACTTGGTGTGATTATTTTCAGCACAACCTCACATGTGTGACTGTACAGTTATTTTTTCATTTTGACATATTGTATTAACACAATAGACCTAAAATCAATACAATCCAAGTAGAAAAACTTAGATTTTTTTACTGTGAAAACCACAAATATGATTACCAATCATATTTCATTACTTATCATGCAAATATAAATTGTTGTTTGCTGAGTAAGTGCATACATTATAAAAAAGTTCTGTGTAACTATTTACATTTAAATGCAGGCAATGCTCAGGTCTGCCTGAGCTCCTTCCAGCTGAATGAAGAGCTGCACTGCCTGCTCCACATTCAGCTTCTTCTGTTTTGACTCATTAAACAAAAAAACGACTCCACGACACACTAAACACACGACTCCAAACACTACATAACACCCTAACTATACACTCCAAACACGCTAAATGTCAATATCGCTGTCTGTACACCGGCCGTAGTTGCCTGTCAATCATCCGTCAACGTCCCTCCCACAACTTCCTGTTCCTCTACAACCAAGCGTGCTGCTTGAACATTTTCATGACAAAAGCCAGTTTTTACCGTTTCTTCTGCACCAGACACAAAGCAAAAGTGACGGCAATGTTCGCGAAAAAGCGTGGCGGAAATTATTTACCCCAAGTCCGGTTTTGGACAGGTCCAGCTCGCGCAACTGCAGGTACAAATCTGCTTGTTTCATAACGTATGTCGTGGCTTAAGCTCTGCAGTGATTGGCTCTAATGTGCATGTCACTGTGATAGCTCTGGTGGACTATGCTCCAGAATGTGTAAAGCATTTATGAAATAATTTATTCACGTTATCATTGCAGTCCAAACAAATGCGAAGTCGCACACCACTGAACCAAACGGCAGCCATGTTGAAACTCTCAGGTCATTCTGATCCTGATCCGCAGAAATATTTGAGGCACAGACAGACAGAGATTCCTTGCTTTTATAAAGAGATAATGCGATGAACTAAGTTTGACAGTATTATCCAGAAAATATTTTAAATACATGACATTACTTTTATAATCATTAAAATATAGACAGCTGAACATCTTTTTATGTCTCTGGTGTTTATACTCACATTTATCACAATAATGGAAATTCACCATTATCAACTTATCAACTAGTGTTTTGTAGCAAACTACAATCAAAGTATTCTTTCCTCTTGTCACTTCACTGGACCAACTTTTAGTGATGGATGAGAAATAATTTTATTAGAAAACATTTGAACTGATGCACTAATCATACATACGTAGAGTAAAATGTAAGTGCAGTTGTTTCTGTTGGAAAAGTTCACGTGACAGAGTTGTAGGATCACATGCCCTTATGTCTCCATCACGAGTCTCCACTTCCTATACCCGTCCTCTGACCTCTTACCTCTCAACTAAAAGACAAGATTAACCTAAAGAAAGCCTATCTGTTTGACTGACTATTCGCTTCCTCTTCCCCCCCTCCAAAGAAGATGAACTCCTTTTTCCTCAGGACAAACAGGTCAAGGACAAGTCTTCTTCTTCTTCTACAGAGTGGGACGATGTGTTGCTTTCTTGCTATAAGCATATCATGAGAAAACTTATTTTACTAAGTTATAATGACTAAGGACAATAGAGTCCTCTCTCTCCACATCTGATGACAGGAAGTGGGGTTAGATGTTGGTCGTGGTAAAGAGGACCCAGTCCCCCCCTCAGGGGCCGAACTGTTTTACGACCCTGCCTGTGACATTCAAACACCACTCTGTCTTTATACTTATCCAAATTCTAATACGTGCTGAATAACTATTGAACTACAATTTCAGCTTCTTAATGTTAGCAGATTCCCAAGTAGCCTAAGAAGGTCATACAATAGATCTTTCCCATGTTATTGGTAAGCCCAGATGAAGTTTATTACTTAATGAATGAGGTCTGGGAGAAACCAGCCCCTCCCCTTGGTGACTTACAGATCCTTATTCTTCTTTGTGTAATACTTGTGTTATTTACCTGTTAAATGTCTGATATGTTTTGTTGAGATAGAACTACAAGGGATATGTATAAGTCCTTGGCCCTACGGTGTATTGTATACTTTATTGTTTTATGTTGTATACTTTGTTTTATGCCTAGTTCATGTTTTAATTCTTTTTGAATGATAAGTGATTATACCCGTGTTGCATCTTTTCACGAAGACAAAAATTTGACTTTTAAGATGGTGAAGTTTTAAGGTTAAACATGATTTTGAAACATTAAAACAGTAGTTTAGTTAGATTAAACTTCTGTGAGCCTAAACCCAGGACACAGAAGGAGTTATTGCCGACCAGCCTCCACCCCTATTTCTTCTGCCTGCAGCAGACCATAAAACAGACACAGACGTCTCTCTTCATTCACTTCTGTCCTTCACTTCTGCACTTCTGATCCTTGCTCTCATCCTCACTCCTTCTTCTCTCCTATCTTCTCTTCTCTCTTTTCTTTTATTTTTAAAGTAATCTTTACTTTTATTTTTGCAACAAGCTCTAAGAAAAGCGAATTGAATCACTACTTTAAGTGCTTTACTTTTATCTAAATTTTTAGTAGAACGAAATCTTTTTGATTTTTGATTTTAATATACCGTCAAAGTATCACCGCCTGATCCAGAAGAAGCTGAATTAGATTCAGAATCAGAACTTAAGACCCGCCACTTGAAACGACAAAGAAAAAGTCTTTTTCAAGACCAATCGTCTGATGAAGAACGTTGCAGTCATCGTCTGCCTCAGAAGCCTGGCAAGGAGTCTCCAACAAAAGAGACTTTGTGTGCTCCCAGCCTCCACCGACTCTGCCCCCAGCGCTCCCAAGGCGAAACCCCCGCTGGGCCTTCGGACCAAGAGCTCCTCAACAGAGTGCTGGCCTTCCCTCTGGTTATTGGACCGACGCGCTGTGCCGTTGTCCAACACAGAACCCTCAAAGAGACCAAGCTTCAGGACCTCCTGACTCCCAGACAAAACAGGCTGAACATCTTCATACAGCAGGATCCACACACGTGAGAATGAGTGGTGTCTAGAGTTCTGACTTCTGTTTAGGTTATTTCTTCTGCCTAAATTCTGACTTCTATCCTATGAACTTAAGAGAACTGAGAATAGGGTCTCGTTAGTATTTAAAATTACTCCCGTAATATTTGAAAGATATAAAACCCGACCCTTTAACTTTACCATCTGCCGACGGTCACATAACTTTATTACTCTCCTAATTACAATCTTTACATTTTCTCTTTTCTGTTGTTTGTCTAAAATTGTCAGTTTATTTATGTTACCCTTAATTATTTAGTCAATAAACATATATAATCGTTTGTCTTTGTCTGAAACTTAATTTTAATGTGGAGAACCGATGGATACGTGCAAAGAATTCACTACTTCAGAATAGGAGATCAAATATAAATTTAGAAGTTAACAGACTGATTAAACTGATGCCAACTGTTCAAGCCAAACTTATACGGTTGGGTCTGGATAACGTCCTTCGGGTTATCCAGATCAAATCAACACGAAGGTGGTGCACCGTCTAAACTGTTATTGATTGACAGTGATTAATTATCATATTATCAAGGTAGTGTCTCCTACATTACATATCGTGGTGCCGTCCATGTGAGGCCCATGAATGATATATGATATATACCTTTCCTATTCCTACAGAGTCAAACAAGCTTTGCAGATTCAGTATCATTGATCATCTGCTGGTGCTTTTGAACTGTTTGTTTGTGTCGTTACTGAGAAGAGTTTCTAATATTCAGTCTACCATCATTGACATTAAACACTCTTATAATAAAAATAAATAAAACCACCTCAGATAAATCTTTCACAACCTTCTCTTGGCAGAATTCTATGATTAATTTTTTCTTTCAGGCAGCATAATTAAAGCAGTTCTCACTAACATGTGACACATCAGGTGTGTTCACCTTTGAATACTATGTTTTACATTATATAAGAATCTGTATTGTATGTGTGTCTGCCTAAAACTGTAAAAAAGTTGAAAATGTTTGAAATATTGTCCCATAAAAAGCTGCTGGAGGCTTGTATTGTGTTTTTCTCTTGTGGTGGAAATTCTCCTTGTGAGGTTGAGAGTTGCTAAATCTTCAAAGAATTTTAGACTTCAGCGTATGAATCAGATCTCTTTAATAACACACAGCATGGAGGGAAGACGAGAGTGTTTTCTCCTGTCCTCTAAATGTTACTGACTTTAATATAAACAGAGAGCCGGTTACCTTCATATACAACAGTCATCAATCTCAGGACAGTGACCCTTTGATGTTTTAGATGGGACAGTAAATGTCATCTTATCTACATTCCTGTATCCCATGTAGAGAGAATTTGCCCCACACGTGGTTTTCTGACACCTCAACCAAAAGGCATTCTCTCCTCCCCCTCTCACATCTTGATACTGTCTTTACAGCACATTGATCGCTGACAGGAACACTATGTCATTTCTTACACTCTTCACACAGTAAACTGTATACAAGCAGAGTGTAGATGAACAAAATCACAATACAATGTTTATAATGCTGAAACTGTTGCTTTATAATTTATTGTTTATATAATGTGTTCACAGGTGCAGCTCCAGAGCCATGTATCAGGACACTTGATGATAAACTGCACCGGTCTCTGCTGCAGTGTGAAGCTCACGGTGTTCCACGTCCTACATTAAAGTGGACGGACAGTCATAACAAAACTCTTCCTGCTGAGGAGCCTCAGAACTCAGAAAGAGGAGGTCGTTTATACATCACTGTCAAGATTAGTGTGACCGAGACCGACCACTATCGCTGTGTAGCTACACAGGAGACACTCAGCCATCAGGTTGCTGCTGTGACATATGTGTATATTAAAGGTGAGATTCTTCCTTGTTGTGATTTAATTTGTAAATAATTTAAAATGTTTTAAACTGAGTGAAGAATATGTTTATAGAAATAATGACATTAGTTCATCAATCAGCACTCACTCTGTTTACAGTTAATATATTTCAGAGGAAACATCTGAGAACAGTTATGATGCTGATTTTTTTTAAAAGGGTATTTTTATTGAAATCTTTTCCAGATATAATGACACTGAAAAAACAAACAAAAAGAACAAATATACAAAATCAAAACCCCTCGCGAACCCCCACCCTAGCTGAATGGAACTAAGTCCATTTGTTTCTTCTCTGCTGGGACCAGAACCAGAAGCAGCCTCTGAGCTGTGGAGCCCAGCAGGAGGAAACTGGACCTGAGATCAGAGCGAACATCACTGTTCCTGCTCACATTCATCCCAGTGGAGTTTTCATGTGGAACCAGTTCAGATCTCAGGAGCAGACTCACCTTTAGTGGTTCTGTGTGGGCTGTGAGGTCCAGTCTGCTGCTGCTCATCTGCACTCAAGTTCTGACTCTGACATTCACTTTTCATCTGTTTCAGCGTGGCTCATTGGACTGATTGCTGCTTCAGTAGTTCTCTACTTCCTTTTAGGTGCTGCTTTTTTTCACTGTAAGGATGGTAATTTTAAATATCGTATCAGCATATTAACGATGAACAGAACCATGACTCATTCTTTATGTATCTCATGTTCAGAGTCTTGACAGATGTTTTATCCTCTGACATGAATCATTCTGTGTATTTACACTCAGAATAGGATCAATTCAGACAGACTTTCTTCACTGTAACTTTGTTTTGCTTCCTGCAGACAAGAATAAGTGCATTGGAGGACGACTAAACCCAACTGTCCAGAATCCATCCACAACCGAACCACTGAAACAACCTGATCCATAAAGTATCCAGCTCTTGGATGATGGTGAAGACATTTTGTCTGCTCTTCTCTTATTTCAGGCAGTTGGTTTACAAGTTAAAGTTAATTTCAGGTTGAGGTTCAGAGTTAATGTTGTGTTGAGGCAGATAGTTGAGATGGAAGCAAGATTAAAAAACTAAAGCTGTTAGTCGATGTGCATGAACCTCATTTACACGACCTCAATCTGTCCCTGAACTAAAGCAGCTGTTTTTATAAGATGTCCTCATAATCTGTAACTTATCCAGAAGTATTGAAAAGAGTATTAGACAGCATGTCTGCTCCATCAACTACAGAGCTAACTTACAATTAATATACAAGATATAAACATATTCAGTCCTCGTCTTTATCTCACAGCACTAAGTCACTAATAGAGTCCAAGTCAAGTGTCGGACTCAGAATCCTGTCAGAGTAAAAAGTCATCAAACCAACATCCACTTCAAGCAGCGCCTGACGAAGTCTGCAGGGTTTGAACTTCTCTTAAATTCTGACCAGCTTCTTCTTTCACGTCTCGTGTACAGAGTTTAACTTACAGCAAAGATTGTCTGAACGAGTGAAAACACCAGAGACATTTTCTAGGTTCGACTGTCTGGAGAAATTTGTCGTATTGATAAAAAGAAAAGGCAACAAAGTACAAAAGAAACAGAGTTTGACTGGAGCTCTGTTAATTATAACGTTTCTTCTGCTGCAGATTAAAAGCTTCTGACTGGAGAATTAACTGTTTTATCTCCAGGAACCAACTCATTATATTCACATCATGTCGTCACTTTGCATTTTCTTTTGTTGCTAATTCTTTTAAAACTGTAAAATCGTTTGCCTTCACATTTGGTTTGACAAGACGTTGTGCAAACTAGTTGGTCCAGAACTGAACTTAGTTTAGCTTCCTGATTTTAATATGCAGTTTATTTGATATTTTCGATAAATCTGACCTCATCTAAATGTTAACCATGCTGTAGTTTCCCGAACACATATTGTTGCAATAGAAATCACAGCAGGTCCGCTCTGACGTGTTTGTCTGACAGTTGAACAACATCTGAATGTCACTTTTACATTTGTGTTGTTGGCATTATTTGGGTCGAGCCTGTGCTGGTTCTTGTTTCTGTTTTAAGGTGCTCAGCAGTCTGTCAGGTCCAGTTCCACACTGATGGTTCTGTTGTTCACTGATGATGCTCTTGTCGTGTTTCAGGTCATTTCAGGCAGCGCTTCATCATTTCTGTACAAACGTTTGAATAAAACATGAAAACTGTCAAACTGTGTGTTGTGACTGTTTCTGATGTTTCTGTGTTCAAACTGGGATCAAAGAAATAAAAGTGGTTTTAATTTCTGGGTCTGATTCTGAGATGATCTCTATTTTACAGACATTAAAACAGTTTGAATGAAACAATATTTCAGATACGTCAGATTTAAAACAAAGCTTCTAACAAACAGACAGTTTACTGCGCTGACAACTTCATTAATAAGATAAAAAGCTGAAAAAGAGTAAAGCTGAATATTAATAAAACAAACAGATCATTTGAATCCTGACACATTAAAGTGTAGAAATATGAGCTCCTGTCCCATAAGAAGATATTTCTAACTTCTGCAGTTTCTTATTTTTACATTAATAACTTGCATCAGACCTTTTTTCATCTCTCTTTATTTCCTGTCTTCTAAACAATAAAAGTAACAAATATCTGGAGATACTTTGAAATACTGCTCATAATATCAGTTATTATTAACAGATCCTTTACATGTTCACACTTATTTTCCTGATATACTCGAAAAAATAATTAACATTAGACAACAATATTTGCAAAATCACCTCATTATTTCCTCTTAATACAGTTATATTTTAATTACTGCTTTAGAAAGAGAAGTGATGAACATGGAATGATTATAAACGAGGTCACTGACACCAGTTATTCACTTGAGTGCACAAGATCAACATCACAAGAATTATCTTGTGTGAACAAGATTTAAATCATCTTCCAGGATGTTTCCAGGCTCCTTGTGACAGTGGAGAGATGCAACAATCATCCTGCGCTTGACTGTAATCAGTCAAAGGAAACATGTGTTAGTTTCAGCTCCATGTTGATGACTGTGACGCCCTCTACTGTCCTAAAACCAGCCTCTGTCTTCATGAAGTCAAACCTCTGTGGTCAGATTTGGCTGCATTAAGACAACAGAGGAGGGTTGTGATGATGAGACGCTGCAACTCTCACCTGAAGTCACTCTGTTCTTTCTGCTCACACCTGCTGCAACACATCACTGATCACATGACTCATATATCCAATGAAAACGTGGGTGAGGTGTGTGAACGTGTGTGTATGTGTGTATGTGTGTGTGCTGCACTCTACAATCAAGCATTGCTCTCCTGATAATTCTGGTTTGGAATGAGTTGCAGGTCTCAGCTGATGTTCGGTGCCGACTTTACATGAAGCAGAATGACACAACAGACTTGCTGCAGTGATGTAACAGTGTGGATGTTCTGTATGTCTGAATATCTGCTGCAGCTCAGACAACAAGCAGCAGCAGCACATCAGTGAAACGCAGCCTGAAGCAGGTGAGTTCTGTTCCTGAAATGTTCCTGTGGGCTTTGTCTGTTGCTCTCGGTCAGGTGTGTGCACCTCTGTCAACATACAGGTGGGCATCAATGTGAACATCTTATCCAGAGAAGACAGACAGTTTGAAAGAGAGAGTAAAAGATCCACGTATGTCAAACTGGAACGATGGTCTTTGAACAGAGGAGGTGGACTAAGACGTCACTTATAACTCTCCTTAAAAGCTGTACTGTGTTCCCTCACCTGGGCTCACCTGGCCTTAGTAACACACATGAAGGCCAGTTGGGTCAACGACCTACAAGTGGATTTAAAGGTTGGATTTGCTTTTATCTTTTCCTAAATCTAATCAAATACTGCACACAGACGAGATATTTCAGGTTCAAACTAATAAACTATGTTGATTTCTGAGCTTCTTGTGAATCTGATGGCAGCGACACGCTTCAAACTAGTTTGGGAAAGTGGCAACAAAAGACTCCACAGGTGGGCAGGTTCACTGGTAACAGGTGATGGTGTGATGAAGGCTCAGTCAGTCACAGGTCATGTTGGAG
The DNA here is from genome assembly GCA_903131615.1 of Diplodus sargus. Classification (NCBI taxonomy): domain Eukaryota; kingdom Metazoa; phylum Chordata; class Actinopteri; order Spariformes; family Sparidae; genus Diplodus; species Diplodus sargus. Next base: position 47,818 of record CAEMYA010000755.1, on the reverse strand, counting down.
CAGGTTCAACTGTGAAACACACGACTGTATAAAGGATGTTAGAACATGTTCTCAGGAACACGTCATAAACTGTTGTCAGTGAACAGGTTGATTGTGAATGACTACACTCTGGTTTTATTCAGGTTTACAAAAACCTTCTTTTTAGTAACTCTGTGTACACAAACAATGTTCTCAGTGCTGGTGTTCATGTGTAGAGACCCTGGTGATACTACGAGCAAAGTTTCATGTTGTGTCGAGCCTTCGTAGTGTTTTAAAAAAAGAGATTTTGATGCTATCATGAAAGTGCTAGGTTGCATTTTGGCGAGAGTTTTGCTTTAAAACATGAGTACAAGAAACTTTTATGTTTTGTTCCAACAGACGGAGGTTAAACCAAATGTAAATACATTGATTGCAGTTTTCTCACTGATATATTTTCTTCACATTTGAGACACAAATTGTTAAACAGGTTTGTATGTAAAAATAAAAGAGTTCCATGGTAAGTCTGAATGGTCCCCTTTCACATTCAGATTTAACACTTTAAATTTGTTAACTCTAAATGTTAAATCTTTTTTTGTTTACATATAAACATGTGTTGCTCTCGGTCAGGTGTGAGCACCTCCGTCAACATACACTGCTACTTTCCCAGAAACTCATCTGTGGTCTAACGATCCATTATTTAGTAATTATTCTCCTGAATGCTGCTCGCAGGTTCCAACATGTTCGGGCTCACCGACTGTGTGAAGCTGTGTGTTAACTAAGGGAACTTGTTGTGTTCCCTGTTAAACAGCCTCATAAAGTGCTGCAGGAATAAATCTTTCAGCACAGACATAAGTTTCATTATTAATCATAATAATACATTTTATTTTCTTCCCTGCTTCTCAAAGTCAATGTGCTTTTGGTTGAATACCTGAAACATCGTCTGTTAACACATGAGCTGAAGAGATCTTTATGTTTTGTTCCACATTATAAAATCATCAGGAAATAACATGTTTGGATTTAAAAAACACTTGTGTGTATTAAAAAGGACTGAACACTAAACAGAAGTTGTCTGGGACACAAAACCAAATATTTAAAAAAAATAAGTGCAGTTTTCTCACTAAAATGTTTTAAATATTTAACTAATTTTCCTTAAATCTGCGGCTCAATTGTTAGATTTGTTAGTTAAATCTCACATTTAAATGGGTCACCTGTTATATTTAGATTCAAAAACTAGATTTAACTTTTACAATTTACAGATTCAACATATTTATATGTAAAAAAGAAAAAAAATGTAAATATGTTTACATATAAACATGTTTAAACAATTTATGTCTCAGACGTGAAGAAAATGAGCTCAATATAGAAAACATCAGTTTGAAAAGTTTTTCTACATTCACACCTGATATAAAATATCATCAGTTGAACTGAGGGAGATAAAGACTCCATGAATCTGCTGAGAAATCCTGAACAGACACTTTGTGCAGAACTTGCCTGAGAAATCTCCTGATTTTAAGTTTCCTTCAGTTTCACAGTAATCCACTGATAGTTGATTGTTCATCAACAGCTTCACTGCAAACAGGAACTACTAACAGATAATTCTGCAAAGTTTTAATGGAGTTTTATTTCAGTGGTTTCTCTGTTTTAAATCAAGTCTCCAGCTGCTTCAGTTGTTTGAAGGAGGAGATGATGAGAGAGTTTTTGTTTTGTTTGAGTGAACTGTTCCTTTAACTGTATTTCCAAACAGATAAAACAAACCTCTCCCTGCTGAAAAAACAGCATAGACCAGCAGGATTTCCATGCTGGTCTATGCTGGTTAGTGCTGGTTTGGTGCTGGTTTAGCTGGTGGACCAGCATGATGAAGCTGGTCACCAGCTATGACGGTCTATGCTGGTTTTTCCAGCAGGGCTTGGATGTTTGTGTCTCCTGAATATGAGGAACATCAGTATCTCTTTGTGAAATGTTTTGTGGACTTTCAAACTTGGGGGCTGAGTTCCATTCTTCATCACAGACTGTTTCTTTAAACTGGTCCTGATGTTTTACTGGAGGAGCTGCACAGAGATGATTCACTGCTGCTGATCAGGAAGAGAAGCAGCTGTCAGACACTAACAGTGAAGCTGAAGCTGAATCTGAGGCTGGAAAGTGTTTTTATACACAGCTTTAATGTTACTGTGAAGACAAAGTGCAGAATTCATGAGTCATAGTTAATGTATGTGGTGATGACGCTTTTATTGTGAAGGTGTGTACTGCAGGCTGAGAAACACAAACAGTTTGAGGTGAACCAATCAGGATTTTCAGGTTTTCTGTGGAGCTCTGTCACATAGAGCCTCCGTCAGTGAGGTGAATCCTCAGAGGACATCAACAACTATGGAGCGTCTTCTTCTCGTGTGTCTCTGTCTGCTGAGCTGCTCTGCAGACGGTAAGAAAACTGATCACCATCACTGACGATTATAGAAAAATTACAGATGAATGATACTGAGTTTTATCTTAAGATGCTTTATAATGACGTGTCGTCATCACTGCTGTGTGTGTGTGTGTGTTCGCGCGACTATATAGGAGATAATGAGTTACTACAGGTCAGACTGGAGATAATCAATGAATCATCAGGTGATGATCAGTTCATGAGGAGGGCAATAAAATGATCTGCAGCTATAAACGCTGCAGTGTGCAGAAGCTTTAACACCTTCTAACTCCACTGAAACCTGAAATAAAATAAAACCTGTTTCACTCTAAAGTTTTTAAATACAAATGAAACAGCTTAAAGTAAATCTGAAGCTCATGTTCGCTCCTGCAAACTGCTGTTTGTTAAGAACTCTTTCTCTTTGTTTCTACATAGGCCTGTAAAAAAATGCCGCACAGTTCACCTTTTAATTATAATAATAATAATACCTGTTTATTGAAAAAATATAGTTAAGAATTGAGGAGTGTGTCTTTAAGTTCACTGCTGTGTGTGTGTGTTAATTCTTAATTCTGTTTAAAAACACAATTCTCTGTCATGTGAAGCTTTAATCTGAAAGTTCAGTGAACACATATGAATGACAAAGTGAAACAACATGTGTGTTCAGCTGTGGAACAGGATAGTTTGGTGGTTAGTTGTGTCTTTGAATTCAGTCCAATAAATCAAGTTCTGACATGAATGAAACTAAAACTTCTCCTGGTGTTATAAAGTGTTTCCACAACTCAACAGAACGTGAACAATCTGAAAGGCTCGATTACAAAAATGGTTTAATCTCATAAACGATAAGATTTAAATAAGGTCAGTAAAATATGTCAGTACAAGCTCGACACAAGCATGTTAGAGGAAACAGGTGTTTGATTTTTGTTGTGTAAAGTTGTTTTCTGACTTTGTTTCCTGATTACTTGGCATGTTAACATGCCGAGTAGCTACTTCTTGTTTTTTAATTCCAGTTTACAGAGTGTTCGTGGAAGAAGGCAGTGATGCAGTTTTACCCTGTTTGATCAGCACCGAGGAGGACAGCTCAGGAAAGGTCTACGGCTGGACGAAAGGTGGTCAGGATGTGTTATTCCACGATCCAGCTGGCCACAGACCTGAAGGTGCACAATTCAGAGGTCGAGTCTCATTTATTGAAGGTAAATGGAAGAACGGCAACACCTCCATCAAGATCACAAATACCAAGGTGGCCGACAGCGGGTTATACAGCTGTGATTTTCCACAACCTGAGCCGAGATCAGCATTCTCCATTAGGCTTTTTGTTGGTGAGTACTTTCATTAAACAGTTAAAGATGTCGCTCATTTACTGCTGCGACTGGTTCCTGAGTCCCAGATGGACTTTAGTTCAGTGGTCAGAATCCACATCTGGCAGGGCCTCGAGCCCACAGAGCTGCAGCCACATCTGGAGAGACGACCTCTGTATCAAACATGCTGATATCAGAGACACACTGCAGATTATGTCTCTCTGTACGATGAAGCTTCAGCCGTCTGTCAACAGACTTTGATTTAGTCATGAAATGCAAATTACTATGATACTTTTTATTGATTCAAGATTGTTTCCAGCATAATTTATGATTAACTAAGACACAAAATATTTGTGTCCAACACTCTTTCATCGTCTACATTGTTGTTCATTGTGGGGGAATTTTATGATTCTCCAAGGTCACTCTGTCTCCAATCTATAGGAGGTCATATGTAACTTGTACAGACGTTAAAGTCTGGATAGTGATAAGTGACATGTTGCATTTATAATCCTGTAATTGTCCTTCATGAGTGATGTGTGTCTGTTGACTCTATGTCTACAGGTGTGTCTCCACAGTCATCCACCACAACACTCAATCAAACAGAGGATGGGCTGCTGCGCCAGTGTGTTGTTCGAGGAGCTTCTATGGAACCCAGAGTACAGTGGAAGGACAGTTCTGGAAATGTCCTGCGCGCTGAAGAACCACAGGTCACAAAGAGAGGAGATCTCTTTGACGTCACCCTCCAGATTACTGTGACCAAGACCGACCGCTACCGCTGTGTATCTATGCAGGAGGACATTGGCCGTCAGATCTACACCGAGACATTCGCGCCTGTCAATCGTGAGATTTCAGAAGTTTAATTGTTTGTGTGTTTTACGTTTTCAAATATGTTCACTTGTGTTCTGAGTAAATCAAAGCAAATGGGGACGAGACCACTTCTAGACAAACTGAAAATGTCCTAAACTGAGTGTAAAATTCTCTCTTCTGCTGAGACTCTGAGCCTCGAGAGTTCAGAGGAAGAACTTACGTACGTAAGCTGATGAGAAAATGACTTCACTTGTCTCTTGATTTGTTCCCTCAGTAAACAGTCTCCTGATGAGTTCATGCTCTCAGTCTCTAGTTTCAAGTCTTCTTCAACACAACATGATGTTCAGTTTGTGAATTATTCTCCTGTTGACAGTAAAACAGACCATAAAGCAGGTGTGTGTGTGTGTGTGATTTAGGGGGCGTGGCTTCCCCGTGATTAACAAGTCAGATCCAATCAGGATCTCCTCCTCAGCTCCGCCCCTCTCATCCAAATATGGTCACTTCTGGCTCCAAAGGAAACAAGATGTTTTTGACGGCTGTGATGTCAAACTGAAGGCTTCAAACCGGCAGCTTTTATTGTTATATTGTGCTTTTTTTCTGTTTGTCTTCAACACTCTTTGATCCTCGTTGTAATCCAAGAGAATATTTTTAATCATGTGAACTTTCTTAATATATTTATTTATTATGTTCACAGGAGCAGTTTGTGAGACTGGGATCCTTTATGGTGAGATCATTCTTAGTGTTTTAATATTTCAATGCTTAGAAATCTGTATTTTCTGTTAACTCAGGTTGTCTCTTCTTTATCTGATTCTGTCTGAACATCTGAAACAATGTGTGACAAACATCCAAACACAGAATAAATCCTGAAGCAGTCAAACTCTTCTTCATGACTCTGAACATAAAGGCTGTGGAGCTGCAGTTTTTACTGCACCATGTAAAATCAGAGCGAACATCACTGTTCCTGCTCACATTCATCCCAGTGGAGTTTTCATGTGGAACCAGTTCAGATCTCAGGAGCAGACTCACCTTTAGTGGTTCTGTGTGGGCTGTGAGGTCCAGTCTGCTGCTGATCATCTGCACTCAAGTTCTGACTCTGACATTCACTTTTCATCTGTTTCAGGGTCCAACACTGGATGGATCGTTGGTGTTTTGGTTCTCAGCCTCCTTTTAGTCATTGTTGCTGTTCCAGCTGGGCTTTACCTGAAGAATCGCATCACACAAAATCCTACGACAGGTAAGTTTGAATATTGAATCAACATATTAATGATAAACAGACAACACAACTCATTCTTTATGTATCTCATGTTCAGAGTCTTGACAGATGTTTTATCTTCTGACATTAATCATTCTGTGTGTATTTACACTCAGAGTTGATCAAGACATTTGGGATTTTCTTGAATATAACTTTGTTTTGTTCCCTTCTGATCCAGGTTCAACACCAAACACAACCAACGGACAAAAATATGCTGAACTGAGAGACAAAATGATTAAACAGCCAGAACTAGTCTGAGTCTCAGATCATGCTGGATGACGGTGAGAACATCTTGTCTGGTCACTTATTTCAGTCAGAGGATTAAAACCTGGTTTTAACATTAAATGAATCTCAGGTTCAGGTGAGGATTGGTGTTGTGTTAAATAGTTGTGATGGTAGAAAAGAAGGTTGTTTGTGTGACGATGTGCATGAAGCTCATTCTGCTGTCATCACTATGTCCTGTTACCACGGCAACAGTCTCTCCCTGAACCATCCTCATGTCCTGAACCTCATCCAGATCATAGACAGTGAGATCTTACAATCAATACATTTATACAAAAATAAATACACATATTCAGTCCTCGTCTTTATCTCACAGCACTCAGTCACAAATAGAGTCCAAGTCAAGTGTCGGACTCAGAATCCTGTCAGAGTAAAAAGTCATCAGTGCAGCAGTGATGTGTATAAAAAGATAATATTTTTAGAAAACTCTAAAATTCAATCATTTAGTCTTTTTATCTCATTAAGATTTACCATGGGAATATTTTAGTTTATTCATTTTCATTATTTGATTGTCTTTAACTGTCAGATCTGATCTTCTGTTGGGAGGAGCTCGTCCTGCTTCTTTGTATTTGTTAAGGTGCTGATCCAGAGTCAGTTACTAACTGAACTCTACACTCAGTGTCCAGTTTATTATAGTTATAAGGTTTTAATGTTCAGTTTGTTGTTCAAAGGTTCGACTTAATGATCAGTTTGGAGGCTGTTGAACTGTTGTGTCTTATTCTGCCGGCTGTTTTTATTCTTATTTTAGTTTGAGCTGGTTGAACCTAATAACTGTTTTATATCTGAATTGTGTCTCTCAGAGTTCACGTTTGAATAAAACATGAAAACTGTCAAACTGTGTGTTGTGACTGTTTCTGATGTTTCTGTGTTCAAACTGATCAAAGGAATAAAAGTGATTTTAATTTCTGGGTCTGATTCTGAGATGATCTCTATTTTACAGACAGTAAAACAGTTTGAAACAATATTTCAGATACAGATTTAAATCAAAGCTTCTAACAAACAGTTTGCTGCACTGACAACTTCATTAATGTAGATTTAAACTGATCAAAACAGATTTTAATCCTGACTAACTGTAGATATGAGCTCTAGTTATAGTTTTAACTTGTGCAGTTTATTATATCAATAACTTGTATCAGTAACCTTTTGACTTGAACTGAATTATTGATAAATTAAACAAAACTCAAGTTAGTATTTTTACCTCAATATTGTCAATAATAGGAGTGTGAAACTCCAGAGTTCCCCTTTAACATCAGTGCAGGTATTTCAACAGGTAAAAAGGAGTGAGTGGGTTATTGTCACACAGGTGTGTTTAATAGAACAATGAGAAGAACTGAATGAGGTTTCAACAACAACAACAAGCAGGAGTTACACTGGAGAATGGCAGCCATTTTATTAAGACAAGGTGAGCTAATTAAACCCCAGAGAGGGACACTTCAGCAGAGTTATTAGAAACAGGAGAAAGGAGAGCACAGCGTGGTGATGGAGAGATGGAGCTGGTGGTAGAAGAGCAGGACAGCGGGTCCAGGTAACAGTTCATCTCCTCTCATCACCGTCTCTCTCTTCCTGGTCCCCTTGGACAACAGACACGACATGCCCTTCAGCCCTCGTAAAGAAAACAAAATAAACCAAAACAATGCAGCATGCAAATAAAGTCAAATACAGTAAACTAAATCAAGGGCTTTCTTTCTCTTCTCTGTAAAACAGTGACCGTCTGCGGCCCGCTTCACAGCTTCCTTGTCCTGGGCTGAAATCTGATCCGTCTCCATCCTGCTCCTTTTCACCTGTATAAGCTCCGCCTCCTCTGCTCCTCCTTCAGCCGCACACCTGCAGCCTCCCGCTCTCTTCCGGGGCAGCACTCAATGGCGCAAAACTCTGTGAAAGTAAATTGAAACCAGCACCCCCCCACTGGTCCCACCAGACAGTCACCCTGTGACACTATAATCTGTCAGATATAACCATCACTTGGACTCAGTGGTAAGTCGACTCTGGCCACATTTACACATAGCCGGGTATTTAGAGAAACAAATATTTCCCACACTCCATTTTTAATTAAAATCTCCACTTTGGCCAAAGTTTTTAGAAATAATCATTTTCTGTGATAAAAGCAGAGTTTTCGTGTAAATGAGAGGCCAAACTGCAGGGAAATATCTGCGTCTTTCCTTGGTGTAAACGGGGCCTCAGGTATGGTGCTCAACACACTGGTGAGGAGGGGGAGGAGGAGGAGGAGGAAGAGGCACCTGAGTAGAAACAGAACACAAACAGCTCTGAGGCTGTAACAGCAGGAGAGAGGAGAAGCCCGTCTGAAGGAAAAGGGAAGATACAACACAGCAAGGACGACACGAGGTAAATTATTCTGTCAGCATAGTTTTAAAATGAACACATTTAGAGGAAAGTGCAAATAAACTATACACCTGTAAATACTGGTGTAACCCTATTAAAAAGATAAATAAATAAATAGTGGAATAAAAAGCACTCATTTTATTTATTTTTGTTATTTGTTTCGTTTTCTTTTTCTCTGTAATAAGTGCATATTTTAAAGAAGAATATAAGAGTAATATTTAAAAGTGAAAATATGTATTGGTTTAAGTTTTGTTACCTGAGGAAATCCCATGAGACAGCGGGGCGAGAGGTCAGGCGGAAGCGGAAGTAGAGAGAGACAGACGAGGAGCTGCATGGCGGAGCGGAGATCGGCCCGAAAGAAAAGACGTTAATAAAGACGCTGGTTAATGAAGCTACAGGAGACAATCGGCCAGAGAGTCTCACTGTGACTGTCTATTGAACTCAACCTGTTTTCGAGTTGAAAGGAGGCAGACTTCACAGATAAATATTCTACGAGGATTACAGCTAAAGCTAGCATAGCTCATGCTAGCTTGACTGACGGCCTTCATGACGGAGAGCTAACGCAGCTCCCGCAGTGAAGCCGACGCTCGCATGCTGTGGGAACTCACCTGCTGGAGAGACCGTGTGTGACTGTCGATCACAGACATCATTGGAGTTCTAGTGACTCGTCTGCGGCCCACGTCCAAGCAACCCGCTGCCGGACCAGACGGACCAGGACGACGCCATTACAACGAGGTCATTATCAACGGTGTTTCTTTGTTTCTTCTCTCTGCGCTCGGCGCGAAGCAGCCATGTTGGATTAAGACTTCACCCAAACGACATCTCAGGCCTGCAACGATCCACTCATAAAGGGTACCCACTTTATTTTCATTTGAGTATTTAGCAGTCCTTCAAGAAAAACGTGGAGTTTTTCTGTGATTGTTGCGGGAAAAAAAACCTTGATTATGCGGCACGTTTTCTGAAAAAGTGCGATGGAATACGCTGGATATTTGTGCAATTTTATGTGATGAAATTGCGGGAATTTGCAAAAACTGCGGTTTTGATGAATAAGAAAACAAAAAAATTCCCCCACTCTTACACTCTTCTCACTACTACCTTAATGTAAGATGTTATTTCTAATTACTTCCTATGATATGAAAGCATACTACATCACAGAAAGTGCTGGGAATAATTAAGCTCTCATCATTTTATTTCAGACCTTCAAAAACACAAGGCTAAAACTTACAAAACGTTGCTGAGACAAGTTCCTACCATCCGCGAGTGTTTGGCGGTGGCAAAGTGGTTGTCCAGCGTGGACTTCCGCCTGTGGTCCAACATGCAGGTGCGTGGGTGCAAAATAATTTGCCTCCACTGTCATGTAACACACCGGGATAATCCTTTGCTCTGTCTTTTGCGCTTATTTTTGTTGTCGAGTGAGACTTGCAGTCTTCATGATGTCGTCTTCGCGGGGTATGGCGCTTTCTGATGATGTCATTTCATAACGTTCCCAAGGCAAAAGGAGGAAAATGGCTGCTCTTGTCTGAAGTAAACGCAACATTTTCCAACTTTATGCAAAAATATATGTGACTTTTTTGCAACGAAAATGCGGAGATTATGAAATCATGCAAGCATATTTTGCGCGGAAATCTGCGATTTATGGGGCGAAAGTGCAGCGTCTCTGAAAATATGCGGCCCCCGCATCAATGTGCGGACTTCGGCTGATTATGCCTTGAATTATGCGATCGCATAATCGCGTTTTTCTGGAGGGACTGATTTAGAGTGCCGGCTTTAGGTGTTTTGAGTGTTTGTTGGTGATTTGAGTAATTCACTAGAGACATTGAACAGACAATTTTGGTTTATTGAAACAGTCAAAGACATATTTTTTGTTTCAGGTTGTTGACTGAAACTTACCTGAAATATCAGGACTTGGAAGTGCTTTATTATTTTTTGGTTTATTTTGCCATGATTTAAATATTGTTTCACTGCCAAACATTTACTAAAATAAATAACGAAATGTTTACCCGTGGCTTTTTCTTTATCTTTGACTATATAAATAGTGTGGTTTATACTTGTATGTAGGGCTGCAGCTATCGATTCTTTTTGTAATCGATTAATCTAGCACTTTATCGATCGATTAATCGAGTAATCGGATTTTTTAATTATTTTTTTTGCGTTTTTAAACAACCAAAACAAATAATGCATAACGAAAATGATGTGGCTGTAAAATGATCAAGCATTTCTCAAAAAAACAGAGGTATTCATTCCAACTCCAACATTTGGCTCCAAACCTAAGCCCATTTATTAAGTGCCAGTGCCAATAATTAAACAACAATACAGTTAAATCAACCTACTGTAAAACATGTATAACATGTAAAACAGTGAATACAAACTTAAATAGTAAAGGCCATTTGGCCTTGGTTTTGTTTTCTTGATACAACATTACAAAAAAAGGATTGTGCCTTCTGCAAATTACCCACCTGAGAACAAAGAATGAATATAAAATATCAAGCCAAACAGGTACACAATGTGTACAATTTATAAAAAATAAATGTAAATAAAACAATTATAAATAAATAAAATAAATAAATTATAAATAAGACTTTTTCAGTCTTCAGTCCCCAAATCCATGATAACCACACTAATCCACCAATCACAAGGAGGCAAATGCACTGTGTGGGAAGACTAGGGTCCAACCTACTCCACACTATACTTGTCCTCCTGGAACCGAAACTTATCCTGAACTGTCAGGAATCATTTCAAAGTGACACAGACACATTGGATTAGCCGGTGGAGGCGGTGTAATGCACTCAAACAGAGTTTATAATCACAAAACAGCCAATGTAGCACGTAATTCATGATCATGTGTGTATAAAGTGATGTTTAGTTTTGCTCTTCTTCGGCGGCTGTTTCAGTGAGTTTTGGGCGCAGAGTGATGAGACATATACCGGTGAAATTTGTAGAGTCCCAGCTTTTATATGACATGCTGTATGTAGCATTAGCATGAAGCAGCGTAATCGCTAACGCCGATTTTTCGGACATGCGCCATTAGCGTGTTTTTTCTACGTGCCCGTTCAGTTGCTTGGTGTCGGATTTGAGTTTCGATTAGGTGAAAATGATTATCATGAGCGTTTAGCCGAGCTTCTTTCCGTTAAGTCGCTGTGCTGCATTAATATGTTGCTCCATGGTTAACTTAGCATGCTCTTATAGGGTTTATAATGCAGCATGCGCAGCTCGGGTTGAAGAGGTTAAAAACATCACAGCTAAACATCATATCTAGTCAAACCGCATCACGACATCACTACAAATACAGAGATAAATTGTGCCAGCCAGCTAAATTCAAAATGTATGTCGCGCTGGTGTGCTTCCTGAACAACGGTCCGTGTGGAACAATCAGATCCCTGCGCGCATAGTGCGCGTCCTAGGAATTTAACGAGGCTTCGAGGCAGAGTTTTTGCCTCGAGGAATTTTTATAATCGAGTAACTCGATAAATCGTTTCAGCCCTACTTGTATGTTATCTAAAGCCTGATTAATGCTTCTGCGTCGCTGCGACGGCGTACCTACGTTGTCGACGCAGACCCCTACGCGGACCCTACGCCGTAGCCTGACGCGCGCCTCCAAAAAATCCTGTCGACGCGTCGAGACGCGAACGGCAAGGACTGTGATTGGTCCGCTCAGCAGTTTTTCCGGTCAACAGTATAACAACACCGCCAATTTGAAAGTTTTTGTGGTACGAGCGGCAACCACTTGAAAACCTGTCGTGTGCTCAAGTTCTGTCCATTCAAACTTAATCTGTCAAACAGCAGCTTGGATAAGCGACACGCAAACGTCAACACGCACCAATCAGAGACACACAAACAGACACACAAAGCTGCGGACTGGTTCGCACGGCCTGTTAAAGACAGCGTGAATGCCATTTAATTCAACTAACAGCGAAGTAAAGTGAGAAACTTGAGTTGTTAGCCTGTTAGCATTACAAACCTGAATCACTGACGTTGATGACGTCCCCCGACACCAACGCGTTCCCTCGACGCAGAACTTCGAATGCTCAATGACGGCGTAGTAGGGTCGACGACGTAGCTACTCCGTCGCCGCGACGCAGAAGCATAAACCAGGCTTAAGAGTGCTGAAGAGTGAGAGTTAGCAGTTAAAGGGGTACACATGAGAAAGAAGATTCATTGGTTAAAAGTCATTTGCTGTAGTCGATAAAACGCATTCCTGAAAATAAGACTCAAATAGTGAAAAAAATCTTTTAATAAGTTAGAATAGAATACATAACAGTGGGAACAAACAGTGTGTTACAGTATACTTACCTTATTGCATTAATTAGCTAAGAGGTTGTAAGAGAAACATAGCGAACTTGGGGAGCGCACCTCAGTAAGACAGACCTGACGTCTAGAGGGCGCTACACTGGACAACTTGGATGGACAAACTTGGTCCAGACTTGTTTCCCAGATATGACCCACAGCCTAGTCATAATGCTACGCAGCATTATGACCACTCAAGTGTCATGAATCCATGTGGTAGGTGGGCCAGAATAAAAATGCACACTGGCCCACATTCGGTTGAGTGGAATAAAAAATGATCCTTGCAGCTGCTCAACACTTAAGTAGCAATAAAAAAATAGCCTATATAGGCTACATTAAACTGATGCCAATAAAAATACCAAAAATTAAATAAAAGTTTGTCTTTTGTCTTCTACTAATGTCACATGCATTTCAGACCATTTGCCCCAATCAAATTGTTACTGTTTTAATAGGCTATGATTGCAATTTATTTGTTATGATCGATTTTATTGTGTTTTAGCATGTGCTATACAAATTAAGTTTATTTTTTAAATCACCCCTATTTAAAACGATAGAAATAACAAGACTTTATCATTCTTAGCATTCTACTTAATTCTATCAAGTTGTACTTACGTGATGTTTTTAAGTTATGCATACTTATACACAAAATAGTTCCATTTAATCAAAAATGATGAGTTAAAATTACTCAAAAAGGAACAACATGTTACATCAACTTGACATAATTAAGTAAGTAGAACTTTTTCTAAAACTTCGAGTATACAGTACTTAATATGTTTGATTACTTTGAACGTCCAGGTTTACAGGCTGTTTATGAGCTGGAGCTTATTTTTTTACGTGCATTCATGTTGTGCATTTAGTGCATATACTTAAATCAGAGAATACACTGAAAGACATTGTTGGTCATTACCTCATTTTAAGACTTAACATTCATTTTTTTTAATGAATTATTTAATTTATTTAACCTTTGTTTATCCAGGTGGGTCAACTCAGAACTAGTTCTCTTTTGCAATGACAACCTGTAAGATTTAACATCTCAGACAAGAAAAGATTTTATTGATCCCATATCAGAGAAAGTTTCATTAACAAACAACAAATTCATCAAGAAAGGCACATGATTTATACTCTTAGATATGAGAGATAATATATAAATATATTACACTAAGAGAAAAAAGTTAAACTTGACTAGGCCTACTATATGTAATTCCCGCTGGTCATTAAAGAGCGTCAGACTTGTCAAACTAACCAGACTCTGTAACGACTCAGAATTCACCATCCGCTTGTGTTGTAATATCTTGTTTTTCCCTCAGATGTACTACATTTTATGAACAGTGGTGTTTTTCCTTGTATCATGGGTGCAACGGACGGCTCGTCCTGCACATGGGGATGAAGGGTGTTGTTCATGATAGACGTTGGCTGAGCTAAAATTCTCCTCTCACCCACCTCCATAGTGGAGAACAAAAGGCAGTTCAGGCCTAAAAGTCTTCAGTTCTCTCACTGCTTCCATAGCCAGCTCCTGGCACCTATATATTAACATATTGACATTACCTCACATCAGTATATCAGGGCCAAAACTGGCCCAAATATGTTTTAACGTAGCTCTGGGCCACGTGTTCTGAACCACATGTGGACCAGCCTTGGTTCACTTAGAGAATAACCATTGCCGACTCTGCCGCATATTTGCCAAAGATGGGCCATATTTGTTTTGTGATATTTGGGCCAAATGTAGCATTAACTCCATGGACCAGTTTAGGCTCACATCTGTTTTGTCTGGGCCAGAAGAATGCCTACGGTGCCGGATTAATGCCTGAAGTGGCCCACATCCGTATCATACGGATGTGGGCCACATGACCCAGACCCAGACCCAGATAGCATACTATGCTATCTGGGTCTGTCCTCATGTCTGTCCCCCAGAAAACAGCCTCCATCCCCACGAGTGAGGGAGTCTGACAGCGACCCAAACCAACATTATGTGAATTTAAATAATAAATAATGTCATGAAAACACAACTGAAGACTGAAGCTGCACAGTGACAAATAAAAGTCAACACAAAATAAATGTTGTCAGAGGAAAACTGGGATTTTATTCATTTCAACTCCTTCAGTTTGAACGTGTTTGAATCATTTAGATACACGACTTCAGACAGAGGACGAGGATCTCCAGTTTCAGCTCCGATCTGACCTCTGATCAGTCTGACGGGTCTTCACAGCGTTCTGTCCACAGCCGTGAACAGCAGAGTTTGAAAGGCCTCAGCTGATTGGTCCTCAGCTGCAGAGGAACACGAGCAGCGATGAGAAACAGCAGAAGAAACAAGCACAACATGAACACAAACACGTCAGTGATTCGTCACATTAACAACAATTATTCAAGCAGCCAAAGTTTCACAATGACTTGAAATAGGGCTGAAACGATTCATCGAGTTACTCGATTAACTCGATTATAAAAATTCCTCGAGGCAAAAACTCTGCCTCGAAGCCTCGTTAAATTCCTATGACGCGCACTTTACGCGCAGGGATCGGATTGTTTCACACGGACCGTTGTTCAGGAAGCACACCAGCGCGTCATACATTTTGAATTTAGCTCTGTATTTGTAGTGATATCGTGATGCGGTTTGACGAGATTTGATGTTTAGCTTTGATGTTTTTAACCTCTTCAACCCGAGCTGCGCATGTTGCATTATACACCCTATAAGGGCATGCTAACCATGTAGCAACGTATTAATGCAGCACACCAACTTAACGGGAAGAAGCTCGGCTAAACGCTCATGATAATCATTTTCACCTAATCGAAACTCAATTCCGACACCAAGCAACTAAAGGAGCACGTAGAAAAAACACGCTAATGGCGCATGTCCGAAAAATCGGCGTTAGCGATTACTCTACTTCATGCTAACGCTACATACAGCATGTCATATGAAAGCTGGAACTCTACACATTTCAACGGCATATGTCTGATCACTCTGCGCCCAAAACTCACTGAAACAGCCGCCGAAGAAGAGCAAAAATAAACATCACTTTTTACAGACATGATCATGAATTACGTGCTACATTGGCTGTTTTGTGATTATAAACTCTGTTTGAGTGCATTACACCGCCTCCACCGGCTGATCTAATGTGTCTGTGTCACTTTGAAATGATTCCTGACAGTTCAGGATAAGTTTCGGTTTCAGGAGGACACATATAGTGTTGAGTAGGTTGGACCCTAGTCTTCCCACACAGTGTATTTGCCTCCTTGTGATTGGCGGATTAGTGTGGTTATCATGGATTTGGGGACTGAAGACTGAAAAAGTCTTATTTATAAATTTATTTATTTATAATTGTTTTATTTACATTTATTTTTTATAAATTGTACACATTGTGTACCTGTTTGGCTTGATATTTTATATTCATTCTTTGTTCTCAGGTGGGTAATTTGCAGAAGGCACAATCCTTTTTTGGTAAAGTTGTATGAAGAAAACAAAGCCAAGGCCAAATGGCCTTTACTATTTAAGTTTGCATTCACAGTTTTACATGTTATACATGCTTAACAATACGTTGATTTAACTGTATTGTTGTTTAATTATTGGCACTGGCACTTAGTAAATGGGCTTAGGTTTGGAGCCAAATGTTGGAGTTGGAATGAATACCTCTGTTTTTTTGAGAAATGCTTGATCATTTCACAGCCACATCATTTTTGTTATGCAATATTTGTTTTGGTTGTTTAAAAATGTAAAAAAAAATATATCCGATTACTCGATTAATCGATCGATAAAGTGCTAGATTAATCGATTACAAAAAGAATCGATAGCTGCAGCCCTAACTTGAAACTTTTAGAGTCTTTAAAAGTTGTTATTGGACCCTCAAAGATAAATAGAGTTCATTCACTTTGTTAAGGAGCTGCTGAGGATCCTTATCAACAACCATGTTCTGATCAGTTCTGTTCTGCTGAGCTGAGCTTCACACAGTGTTGTGGACCTGATGTTCCTTTGAGAACAGCTCGTTTATTCATTGATGGAATGACCTTTGTGTTATGACTCTTTGATATTCAAAATTAATACTGTCAGTATGGATTTCTTCTCCAAAACCAGATCCAGAACCACACACTGCTCCTTTAAATCATTAATAGTAAGAAACAGTTTGTTATTTTAATTCAAAACATTCAGTTTGAGTATAAAAGTGTCTGTGTGTGTGTGTGTGTGTACTTACTGTCAGTTATTAATTCCATATACATGTGTAATCACAGGCATATGGACCTTTCTTGGTGAAGCCTGGGACCCGACAGGATTTCTTCATGTGACAGCTGGA
>CAEMYA010000755.1:19777-30316 GCA_903131615.1 Diplodus sargus | reverse complement strand
AGCTGCAGCCAGCACTGAAACACAACACATTAACACAACAATGTAACACAGCACTGCAACACAACACCAGCACCAAGTCATCAGTGGTCTTTAATTGTAACTCAAAGCTGTGGTGAAGGTGTGAAGGTGTCTGGACCCTGTGAGGGTTCAGAACATCATCATCTGGGATCAGTTCACCTTCAGCACCAAAATCGTTATTAGAAATGACAACATACGTGTAGGAAGAAAGTCAGTGACACATACGGAGTCATGGAGAGTAACTAAGTACATTTACTCAGTCAGTCAGCGAGTACTGGACTGTATAAATGTTCTCCACTACATCTGAGAGGATACTCACGGCCGAGGACGATGAGGCTCAGTCGGACCATGTTTGCTTCTCTCAGCTTCTCCTCTGCTTTCACCTGCAGACCGTCTGATGCAGAGAGCGTCTCTACGACAGGTATTTATGCTTCTCTACTTGCAGCACACCTGTCCACGGCCACTGGCGAAGGCAAACAGGACCTGTTGATGTGACCAACATGCAAATCCCCTTTAGAGCTGCAGGGCAGAAGCTGATCCAACGGAAGAACCGGTTTACAACATGTGCTGGTTCTGAAGGTTTCTCACTGAATCTACATGACTGGTCAAATACAAGGTCTCAAAGGAGAAGTGAATCTTTGTAACAGATTAAAAACAGAGCCAGTGATCTTTGGATCTGTCCTTGTTTCATTCACTTCCAAAACACACGTCAAAAACACAGGTAAGTCTCAGGTCTTAGATCTCTCAGGAACATGAACTCTCAAAAGAAAATGGGAAACATTGTTTGAGCTGTTCTATTGTCACTTCTTGTGGCAGCAGGGATGAAGGGCTATGGGCATTAATAAAGCCTTTTATACAGCTGCCCCCAAATGTGCATGGCACATTTGCATCAAATAAAAGGCTCAGTCAGTCTTAGAGGGTCTAGAGGTCAGAGGAGGATCTTCCTCTGCAGAGGGGAGAGCTGGTAACATCACTTACTGGGCCACTGGCCATGTGAAGACATCAGCTGATCTGACACAACCATCATCATTGCGATGGACCTTGACCACACACCCAATTGGCTACTGGGCCCGTGGTAATGGGCTTCCACCAACATGATGACTGCTTTATCTTGTAGGTCAGGAGGAGAGGACTGCTGAATGTCGCCAGCGCCTGTGGCTCAAGATCTCAGTCTCTGGGTACACCACTTGAGGGAGCAAGCCATCCAGCTGCCTCATGAGCAGACTGTTTGGTTACAGAGGATCCTCGTCCACGACGTCAGCAGATACATATCCTAATGGCTTTGAGTTGAGGACGGCCTCGACTTCCAGGAGCACGGTGAGGAGTACTTCTTCAGGAACTGGTTGTGATCCAACACACGTGCAAACCACCTCAACGCGATCAAATAGGCCTCAGAATCCATATTCCTGAGGAGATTCAGGTGTACGTCTCTGCTCGTTAAAAACTTAAGATGATTCCCCAGTGTTTCTCTTGACGTCTGCCTACTTTCACCATCATAGGCCCAAAAAAGTCCACACCAGTGGAGTAAAAGGCGGATTTGTGTAGTCTGAGGTGAGCATCAGGAAGGTCAGCCATCCTTGGAATAGAAGGCTGGCTGTGAGGGCACTCAAGCTTTCGGCCCTGTGAGAGTGGTGAGAGATTCACTTACTGCAACCAGGTGTGCGCTACACTGATTGACTTTGATTAAGCCCAGGTGTGGGGAGCCTTCAAATACTCGTCTCCAGTGCTCTGTGCTGGCTCATTATCTCACCTTCAGAGGTAGTGAGAGGTTATCTCCGTGGTTTTGCAACTCAGTACTTTGTGTGTATTTGTGGTAATTCGCCTTGTGTTTTCTGGGTCTCCTGGACAATTTTGGTTTTGGGTCAGCTGCTCGGCAGGGGTGGTTGGGTTAAGCATTTTAGCCATTTGTTTCATTAGGGAAGCCTGTAGTGGCTCTAAACAATTTAGTTGGTTTTCTTTCCCCCCTTTCCCATCTATTGCCTTGGCGATTTTGTGGTTATCCCTATGGGGTAACTTTTAGAAACCCTGGGTCCGCGCCTGCGTCCCAATCCCCCTCCCTGACAGAATGAGTCAGCCATTGGTGGACACAGCGGACCCCTTGACTAGTGTTTCTCCGACTGAGAACCTCAGTGGGAGACTAGCTGCGCATGGGCAGGCCATCACAGCACAAGGAGCCCGTTTAGGCTCTCATGAACAAATGCTGCGCGCGATTGCTGAGCAAGAGGTGTCTCATGACAATATGCTTAGGGAGATACTCGCACGTCTACAGACACCTGGGACAGCCCCAACCCTAGAACAAGCACCTAACCTCTCTACTCCCCAAACACCTCCCGTTCCACCTCAGGGCCCTATTGTAATTCGGGAGACCAAGCTGGCAGCCCCAGCCCACTATGGCGGGCACCCAGGGAGGTGTAACGGATTTATCATCCAATGTAGTTTAGTGTTTGAGTTACAGCCCTCCATGTTTAGCACAGACTGAGCCCGGGTAGCATATATAATATCCCTTCTTTCCGACAAGGCCCTTTCATGGGCTACAGCCTTGTTGGATAAGCAGACCCCGGCCTGCGCTGACTCCGACCTCTTCATGGTGGAGATGAGAAAGGTGTTCTATCATGACGTAAGTGGCCAGGAAGCAGCCAAACGCCTCCTTAGGTTACATCAGGGCTCTTCAAGCGTAGCAGAATTTTCAATTCAATTCCGAACTTTAGCTGCGGAATCAGGTTGGAACAAGGAGGCCCTGGTAAGCACTTTTAGTCATGCCTTGTCTGAGAAGGTTAAGGATGAACTCGCATCCCGTGAGGCCCCAGATTCACTGGAGGATTTGATTTGATTGGCAATTAAGATTGACAACAGAATTGGTAAGCGCAACAGAGAGAGAAAGCAAGCGTACACCCACCCAATGTCAGAAGATGTTAACATTCAACATGAAAGACCTAACCTGCCTATGGAACCCCTCAACAATGATGATCAGGAACCCATGCAAATCAGACGCACACGGCTTACTTCAGCGGAGAGACAGAAGTGTATGAGCAGTGGGGCTTGTCTATACTGTGGGAGGGTGGGTCATTTCATTCGCCAGTGCCCCTTGATGCAGAAACAGGATACGCGGGGAAACGAGTAGACTCGTCAGATCATGGGGAGGTCTTGCCGAGCCTTAATAATTCCCCGTCTGTGGCCAATGATCATACCCTGTTGCCTTTTGAGTTATTATGGAATGAACACTGGCGCACCTTCTCGGCTTTTGTCGATTCAGGAGCAGCAGGTAGTTTTATGCACTCAACCCTGGCCCGAAATCTCAAATTACCCACTTTTGATCTTCCTTGTCCACTTGCAATCACTGCAGTGGATGGGCAACCTTTGGGTATGGGTAGGGTTGAAAGGGTCACCTGCCCGATTTGCATTCGCATTGGCAATCACATGGTTCTCAGTTACCCCTCATTCTGAGACACCCATGGCTCAAGGAACACAACCCTCACAAGGTGCTGGGCTGCGGCACAGACTGTGCAGCGCACATGATGGAATTAGGCCCTGTTCAACTTCAACCTTTGAGTCTTGAGCATCCTGCAGCCACCAGCACCCCTGCTCCAAAAATCTCCCAGTTCAGTAGACCCCACCTATTCTATCCCCAGTGATCCCCTGACCCTTGGGGCCCTCAAGTCCTTGACTCCCAATTCTTCATCCTCTGTGTCTCTTCTCCCCGATGGGGTCCCCGCAGAGTATGCTGAACTTAGTGAAGTCTTCAGTAAACAGAAGGCCTCTATCCTCCCCCCCCCACAGGCCCTATGACTGTTCCATCAATCTCGTCCCAGGCACTGCACCCCCAAGGGGTCGCCTGTATTCGTTATCACGACCCGAAACATCAGCTATGACAACTTATATTGATGAAGCTTTAGCTGCAGGTTTCATTCGCCCCTCTACATCTCCAGGCCGTTTTTTTCTCTGTGGGGAAGAAAGATGGGGGGCTTAGACCCTGCATTGATTACAGGGGTCTAAATAGAATCACCATTAAAAACCACCACATGCTCCCCCTCATGTCCACAGCATTTGAGCGGCTACAGCTTCTTTACTAAGCTGGACCTTAGGAAATGGCCTTTCAAATGCCCCCACAGTTTTCCAGGCTTTTGTTAATGATGTTCTTAGGGAGATGCTTGAACATTTTGTCTACGTGTATCTGGATGACATCCTGATTTTTTCCAAATCCTGTCTGGAGCATGTTTCTCATGTTAAGAGGGTTCTCCGGAGCACCAACTCTTTGTTAAAGTAGAAAAATGTGTCTTCCATGCCTCCACAGTAAAGATTCTGGGGTACATTGTGGTGCAGGGCAGTGTCAAAATGGACCAGAGCAAGGTCAAAGCGGTGCAGGAGTGGCCACAACCTGGCTCTGTCAAACAGGTTCAGCGCTTTTTGGGGTTCACAAATTTTTATCGACGCTTCATTAGGGGCTTTAGTTCGATTGCTGCCCCTATTTCAGCACTGGTAAAAGCCCCTCAATCACGATTCCATTGGTCCCAAGAGGCTGAGAAGGCATTTACAGAGCTCAAGAGAAGATTTACCACCGCACCAGTCCTGACTCACCCAGACTCCTCAATACCATTTGTTGTCGAGGTTCATGCCTCCGATGTGGGAGTTGTTCTTCAAAGGACCAAAAGCTCCATCCGTGCGCATTCTTCTCTCGGTGTCTGCTACCAGCCGAGAGAAATTATGATGTGGGTAACAAGGAACTGCTTGCCGTGAAGTTGGCCTTGGAAGAATGGTGCCATTGGCTTGAGGGTTCTGAGCATCCATTTCAGGTCTGGACAGACCATAAGAATCTGGCCTATATCCAGCAGGCCAACGCTTAAATCCTCGCCAAGCTCGCTGGGCCATGTTTTTCAACAGGTTTGACTTCAACTTTTCGTACCGTCCAGGTTCGAAGAATCTGAAGCCAGATGCCCTTTCTCGCTGATTTGAGGCTTCAGGTAGTGACAGTTCCCCAGAGCCCATAGTGCCCCTTACTCGCATCCTCAACCCACTCATTTGGGAGATTGACACGGTGGTTCAGGAGGCTCAACAGCAGGAGCCAGACCTAGGAGGGGGGCCCCCTGGCTGTCCATATGTTCCAGCAGGGGTGCGTTCACAAGTGCTTTAGTGGGGTCACTCCTCGCGCCTCACAAATCACCCTGGTGCTTGTCCTACCCTTGGCTTTCTCAAGCGGAGATTTTGGTGGCCCCGGGTGGGGAGAGATGTGAACGAGTTTGTGGTGGCTTGCACTATTTGCACCCAAAACAAGACGTCACAACAGTCCCCTGCTGGTCTGGTCCAACCTCTACCTATCCAAATCGCTCTTGGTCCCATGTAGCTCTGGATTTTATTACAGGACTACCCTCATCTAAAGGGTTCACTGTCATTATGGTAGTTGTAGATCGGTTCTCAAAGGCAGCCCATTTCATCCCTCTCCTTAAACTTCCTTCTGCCCTAGAGACCACCCGACTTGTAGTCAAGCATGTCTTTTGCTACCACGGCTTCCCCCATGACATTGTGTCTGACCGAGGTCCTCAGTTTTCTTCCCGCTTCTGGATGCCATTTTGTTCTCTTGTGGGTGCTTCAGCTAGCCTTTCGTCAGGGTTTCACCCCGAGACCAACAGTCAGACTGAACGCACCAATCAGACACTCAGGAGAACACTTTGTTGCATGGCCTCCTCCAACCCTACCATGTGGAGCGAACAACTGGTGTGGGCTGAGTATGCTTATAACACATTACAGAACGCATCCACGGGTTTCTCTCCCTTCGAGTGTCAGTATGGATATCAGCCACCGTTGTTCCCAGAACAGGAGAAAGATGTTGGGGTGCCCTCTGCTGCTCAGTTCATCCAGCTGTGTCATACTACCTGGAGGCATGTTTGTGCGTCTCTTCAACAGGCTGTGGAACGGCAGAAGCACTACGCAGACCAGCATCGCCGTCCAGCCCCAACCTATTAGGTTGGTCAGAGGATGTGGCTCTCTACAAGGGATCTCCCACTGCGGGTAGAGTCCCGCAAATTGGCGCCACGTTTCGTTGGTCCCTTCAAGATCATTCGAAGAATCAACCCCATCACTTTCCACCTCCTGCTCCTCCGGTCCATGAGGATTCACCCCTCGTTTCATGTTTCCCGCCTCAAACCAGTCTGCTCCAGTCCACTGGCGCCTCCAGGGAGGCCTCCGCTCACCCAGGTTGGTTTGGGGTCAACCAGTGTACACGGTTCGGCAGATATTGAACAGTCGTCGTGTGGGATGTGGGGTTCAGTACCTTGTGGACTGGGAGGGATATGGTCTTGAGGAGCATGCCTGGGTCTCAGCTAGGGACATTTTGGAGCCAGCTCTTATTCGAGATTTTTGCCGCCTCCGGCCTGCTGGCCCGGTTGGAACGTCAGGTGCCGTCCCTTAGGGGGAGGGTCCTGTGAGGGCACTCAAGCTTTCGGCCCTGTTAGAGTGGTGAGAGAGTCACTCACTGCAACCAGGTGTGTGCGGCACTGATTGACTTTGATTAAGCCCAGGTGTGGGGAGCCTTCAAATACTCTGAGTCTCCAGTGCTCTGTGCTGACTCATTATCTCACCTTCAGAGGTAGTGAGAGGTTCTCCCCGTGGTTTTGCAACTCAGTACTTTGTGTATTTGTGGTTATTCAAGGACAACAGGATGTAGGGGAATGTCAGCATCCTCCAACCGTCTGAGCCGACCACCTACTCTAATAATGTCAGAGTTTGAATTGAGGAAAGGTGCTGAGGTGAATAGGCGACTTGAGGGTGACCCTGGTTTCCCTGGAGCAAGGAGCTTGTACTCTTGCCCTAACGAGCACCTTGAAGCGGCAGGACTGGGAATGGAGCCAGGTAACCACCGTGGTAGAGTCAGACTATAGAGTCGTGTGAGTCACTTCCAAGGTGAGTTCCTTGGCGAGGAGACTGCTTATTTGTGCTGCTACTAGACCGGTGCACAGTTCAAGGTGTGGAATGGAATACACGCATTTGGGAGCTACTCTGGAACAAGCAAGGATGAAAGGATGTTATATTAATTACGGGTTAATAATTTAATCTATTTTTTTAACCTAATTTTTGCCGCCCTCTGTTAGTCATGCCCGCTCCCATGAGGAGCCAGTGTGAGGACGTTTAATGTCCCTGACAACCTCTGTAGTCTCATTCAGACACTTGTTAGCAACTGCTAACTGTTTTTAACACATGAAGAGCTTCTGAATTAAACTGTGGGACATTTAATTATGGATTTTATTTTAACAAAACGTGTCAATATGTTCAGCCAGCTCATTTCACACATTTAAGTGAAAACACATTCAACACACTCACAGACTTTGAGGCGAGGGGACAGGAAGTGCTAACATGTCAACATGCTAACTGATATCTGAGTTTTAGGACTGCAGGAAAGTGAATTGCCCCCCTCCAGCCAATCAGAACCGAGTATTCAGTCAGACACTGCTGTAAGTCATTTATAAAACATCCTTGTATGTTTTATGACATACGAGGAGTAAACAGCTCGTCTGCCAGCGACCCCAAATCAACATTATGTGAAATTAAATAATAAATAATGACATAAAAACACAACTGAAGACTGAAGCTGCACAGTGACAAATAAAAGTCAACACAAAATAAATGTTGTCAGAAGAAAATTTGGATTTTATTTATTTCAATTCCTTCAGTTTGAACATGTTTCAATCATTTAGATACACGACTTCAGACAGAGGACGAGGATCTCCAGTTTCAGCTCCGATCTGACCTCTGATCTTCACTGCGTTCTGTCCACAGCCGTGAACAGCAGAGTTTGAAAGGCCTCAGCTGCAGAGGAACACGAGCGGCGATGAGAAACCGCAGAAGAAACAAACACAACATGGAACTGTGTGTGTGTGTGTGTGTGTGTGTGTGTGTGTGTGTGTGTGTGTGTGTGTGTGTGTGTGTGTGTGTGTGTGTGTGTGTACTTACAGTCAGGCCCTCTAATGTCGGTGAACCCTCCTCGGTTGTCGGTTCTATTTGCATCTGTACTTACAGACAAATGAACCTTTGCTGAGGCTGTCTGGGACCCTACAGGATTTCTTCCTGTTACATCTGGAAACAGAGAGGAGACGTGATCAGAACCAGAACCAGAACCAGAACCAGAGGTGGACCACACGCTGCTCATCTCTACATTTGTCCCATAATAACCATGTTATTGTTGCCCTCAAGTGGACGGAACATGAACCATGTGGATGTTGTCTTACGTCCGCTTAAAGAATTTTTGTGCTCCGTAGCTGAGACACTTCACAGAGTCCCATCTGAAGGTCAGCTGAGAACACGCTGTTCTTATCTTGTAACACTTCTCGATGATTATCCTCTGGTTATGACCTGGAGGAGAGAGAAGTGTCACACAGTGAAGATGTCGCTACTTTGATCACAAACTGACAAACAGAATGAACGTAGTTGACGAGGACAGAAAGATGAGTGTGTGTAGTCTCACCGCAGGACAACTGTTTGAAGACGCGTGACTGGGATCTTAATTGTTGGATTTTTATTCCCTCTGTGAACACAAACAGGTCAGACTGCAAGCACTGACATCATCACCATCATCATTTACATTATAGTATATTTATCACAATTACATATATTTTCATATTAACACTCTTAAACTGATCATTTAGAAAAGTTGTAAAATCACCAGTAAATAATTTGTAAATAAATAATGATGATGATCAAGCAGAATAAAAACTCACCAGCAGCTCCAGTGAAACACCAAGCTGCCGACAGCACTGTAACACAACACAGTAACACAACACTGTAACACAACACTGCAACACAACACCAGCACCAAGTCATCAGTGGTCTTTAATTGTAACTCAAAGCTGTTGTGATGGTGTGAAGGTGTCTGGACCCTGTGAGGGTTCAGAACATCATCACCTGGGATCAGTTCAACTTCAGCACCAACATCATCATTAGAAATGACAACATACGTGTAGGAAGAAAGTCAGTGACACATACGGAGTCACTGACAGTAACTAAGTACATTTACTCAGTCAGTCAGCGAGTACTGGACTGTATAAATGTTCTCCACTACATCTGAGAGGATACTCACGGCCAAGGACGATGAGGCTCAGTCGGACCATGTTTGCTTCTCTCAGCTTCTCTTCTGTCTTCAAGCTGTTTCACACCGGTGCGATACGAAAATGCGGCACGGATTTGTGTCCTAATTTCGCACCTAACGAAAAAAAGTCGCAGCTCATTATCTGACAGGACTGTTTAAGCTCTTCAGCACCCACAGAGCCGGCTAATAACTCAAAGTAATGACTGTATTTCCAGCAAGAAAACACACATCTCTCTCCTCCCTCTATTGTTGTTTACGTTTGTGTCGCTGCGTGGTGTAACACGTGAGTTTTCCTCATGCTGAAAACCTGACTTGTCGCATACGTGACGTCACTCCCCGACACAACGGGCTCGAGTCGGGTCGGGCTTGATTTTTTGGACCCGATAAGCTCTAGCTGGGACACCAGAATGATTACACTTTAGCTCATTTTATCAGAGAAATCATTTGCTTTGTATGATGTCACTTCCCGTCTACAAAGCAAACGATTTCATTGGTCAAGCGTGTAGTTTCGCAGACGGAATTCCGCAGACGACAAAGTGGTTCCGGAGATTTTTTTTGCCGCACGAAAGTTCCGACCTGGTGTGTAAGCTCCCATTATAACCCATGAAATCATTTTTTTTACATTTCCGTGCGAATAATCCGCACGGTAATTCGCGCTTGGTGTGAAACGGCTTTTCACCTGCAGACTGTCTGATGCTGAGAGCGTCTCTACGACAGGTATTTATGCTTCTGTCCTCGCAGCACACCTGTTGACTCCTGTCCACCGCCCGCAAAGGCAAACAGGACCTGGTCAGTCATCAATGTAAATCCCTTTAGAGCTGCAGGGGACAAACTGTTATCCAACAGAGGAACCAGAACTACTGGTCAAACACAAGGTCTCAAAGGAGAAGTGAATCTTTGGAGAGATTAAAAACAGACCAGTGATCTTTGGATCTGTCCTTCACTTAGACCAGCTGAGTCATTCAGAACAAGTCCTGAAGTTAAAGAGCTGCAGTACCAGGTGTGGGCCACACGGGTTTGGACCCATGTGGCTTCTTCTGGGCCCATAACCCATTATTAGAAACCCAGCAGGCTGAAAACTGATAATTGGGGCGATAATCATTTGCAGTGAAGATGAAACTTCTTGTGTCAAATATCAACAACCACTGACGAAATGAGCCAAATTACATTCACTGAAGTTCTGTTCTGAAGTCCAACTGGAGGAACTTTACTAGAGTTCTTCAGTGTTCTGCTACTTTATATTTCCACTGCACTACATTCATCTAAAACATTTAGTTACTAGTTACTTTGCAGAGATTTAGATTACTTTAGTGTTTATAAGGTCTTAAAGGAGAACTTCGGTCAATTTCAACATCAGCTTTATTGCTAAAGCTACCCTTGACTTGCCAGTACCGAAAACGCGAACACTTTTGGTCCTCCCCTTACAGGCTGCTTGAACGGAGAGTTAG
>CAEMYA010000754.1:76568-101731 GCA_903131615.1 Diplodus sargus | reverse complement strand
GAGGAAGGTTCATAGCAGCAGCAAGAGACCAGCAGAGAAGAGCAAGAGGGACAAAAAAGAATATATAACTGTTTATTTTAATTTAGTGTATTTTTGGGACAGTTTTTATTGTATTAAGTGCTTGTATTTTCAAGCCTGCTTAAAAATGCCTCGAGGGAAAGGTGTAATCTGAACAGATTTACAGGTCAGTGTGTGTGTGTGTGTGTGTGTGTGCGTGTGTGTGTGTAGAACTTCATGGCGTTGTACCATCTGACCTATTCCCAGAGATTGCTGTCATATGGGAACATACTCATTTTATATATTCGGCTGCATGCTCTGCTGCCCGCTCTTTAATCTGGTGCAGAACATACAGTGTCTGCATTCAACCTACTTCCACCCACCTGAGGTGTGTGAGTGTGACAGTATGTATGTAAAATTGCCTCCCTTTGTGGCTGTTGTGTGACAATAACAGGCTTACTATACGCAGAGCTGACCCAACCCTCAGGTCCCAAACCTCAGCAAATTTTTACTTTTCATTTATAAAAGCACTGTTTTTAACACTTAAATGGAGAACTAACATTTTAAATGAAATATGCTGTCATTATGTACTCATGGCTAACAGTATTGAAATGGTTCAGTGTACTACATGGAACTTTTAACTGTTTACGAAACATTCTTAAAATAATAATGATGCCTTTTTATGACCTTAAGAAAGAAAGGAAACCATCAGTGATGGTTGATAGATTGGCTGTTATATTCATTATAGTTATTCCTAATGCATATTCTTAATGTGGGTCAGATTCCAGTTTACCTTGTTGGTTAAGTTATAAAATCAAAAGAGTTTTTTATGTTGGAGTGCTGAGGATGAATTGAGGAGTCTCACAGCCTGAGGAAACAAGCTGCTCTATAGTCTGGTGGTACGGCACTAAAACAAAGTTTTCTTTGTTTCACCATCATCATCTTTTGTCCACAGAGGCTGCCAGAATCAACACCAAAAGTCAAGTTCCTTATTGCTGCATTAAGATAAAATAACAACTTGAAGTAACTGGCTAAGATAAGAGATTGTCATCATGGCATCTTAACGTTAAAACCTAAAGTACATGTTAGGTAAGGGGAATGTGGATGGACAAGCACTGGATCAGTACTGTATGAGAATGTGTAATCCAGAATAGTGTCATATTGATTTAATCCACAGCGGACTTGTTGCCACATGATACAGTGTTGCATCAGGTCTGTAGGGATGGCAGATGTCAGCTGGGCTGGTGTGCGGTGGGGCAGAAGACGAGAAGAGAAGAGCATGCTGCTTCTCTTTTGGATTTTCACAGAACGTGAGTCTTCACTGTGGTAACAGATTTTTCATCAGCAGGGTGGACTTGAGCAGAGCTCAACATCTTGTTTATGTTGTGTTAGTCCTG
The DNA here is from genome assembly GCA_903131615.1 of Diplodus sargus. Classification (NCBI taxonomy): domain Eukaryota; kingdom Metazoa; phylum Chordata; class Actinopteri; order Spariformes; family Sparidae; genus Diplodus; species Diplodus sargus. The sequence continues at coordinate 100,337 of CAEMYA010000754.1, read as the reverse complement.
CTCTTTTCAGACATTGTTTTTATCCTCTCCAGACATGTTTTATGATATTTAAAAAGGTTTCTTTGAGTACGGATAAGTGCCTAAAATTCCCCCATAATATGTTGTGTAATATATTCTTCAATATACTAATATTGCTCGCCTTTAAGTTTAACCCCTGGACACAAGCTGTCACCTGGTTCAATGAAAAGTTCATTCTTAGTGTTTGTGTTCTGGAGGCTTCAGTCTTCCATGTGTCAGAGCAACATGGCGTAGAACTGGGTTTTCTCTTCCCCTTCTTTGCCAACTCCATCAGCAGGATTATCTTACTTTTGCTGTGTAGAGTTTCCTCAGTTATTCCAGTTCCTCTTCCTGTTTTCGTTGGAAGGAAGACACACTGCCCTTATATCATCATTTGAACAATATATTTCCAGGACAATCGAAACTTGTGGCAGACCAAATACCACAGTCAAAGTGAAGTTTATAGGCAGCCAATCTGTGGTTGCCTACAAACTGTAGACAAATGATAATGTTTTTCTATAGCCATTACACTGTGCAGTCAGACTAAAGTCTGACTGCACAGTGTAATGGCTATCGGAATTCAAAAGGCTGATGTTGTCCATTGTCCATTTGTGGAAAAATTGCTACATGAAGTTGCTCAACTCCTTACTGGGCCTTGATTTCTTCAAAAGTAGTTGTGATATTATAAATCCTGCAGGTGTTGATCTGAAATTCAAAGTAGATATGAGTGGAGGGGGACTTAAAGGTACAAAAGTAAGATTTGTGATTTCCATAATGTTTGAATCTCTAACCCTTTGGTTCTCACCTCCCTCCTGTTCTTGTATTTCTTCCCTCAGTCCCTCCATCCCTCCTTCAGCATCCTCTCCCTCTCTCTCTGCCAGTCCACATGTCAGTCGTCCCTTCTCCTTGGCAGTTCCTCCCTCTGTCCCAGGCAGAGCTGGGCCCTCTTTTCTCCAATTCCAGCCCTTTCTCCTTCTCCCAGAGCCTGTTCATGGTGCCCCCACATGGCCGGGCCCCCAGACCAGGCCTGCAGGCTTCATTTGGCCCTTACTCAGTTACACAGGTAAGGGTTAAAGGTACAGGACAGATGAGAGAAAATGTGTGGATGAGTTGACTGAATATGGCAATGTACTCTAATCCTACATCAAGTGCTGAAGCTAACCAGCCACACACCTGTCTTTCTCTTCCCACAGCTCACATCAGAGTCTGTCCTCCAATTCTCTCCCCTTCTGTCTGCCTCCCTCCTTTCAGAGCATATAGAGAGAGATAGGGATGAGAGTGGGCAGGAGAGGTTTAGGGTGAGAACCCTGTTCCACAAGCAGGTCGACACCAGCACCCGACGGACCTGCATCACCCTCCATGCTTTCAAGGAGACAGAGGAACACAAGGCCTCCTGTATGACACAGGTAAGAAACCAGGTTCTCTCAGCTTACTGCCGTGTGTCTTTCAAACTCATTCACTTCAACATTTCATCCTTTAATCTGTCCTTGCTGTTTCCTAGCCTCCTTTAGGGCTGTGTGTAGTAGCTCTGACACTGCCCAGTCACTGGTTTGAGGATCAACGCACCAACCAGTCACTTCAGTGGCACAGTAGCTTCCACCCTCGTCGCTGGGTGCGGAAGCGGGAACGGCCACGGAGCGGGCATCATCACAGCAACATTGTCAAGCGTCAGGGTGTGACTCCTCCTTCATTGAGGTGAGATCTCAATCTCAACTAAGTGTTGTATTAGTTCACTTCCATCAGCCAACTGGATTAGAATGGGTTATAATACGAATGTAGAATAAATACAGCTTTTATAGCTGGTGTCTAGGATCTGACCTTGTCAATTGCTAAAAAGAAACATCTCACTCAGTATAGCAGAGAGAGCAGTGACTGACCATAATCAGTGGAGACTGGCAGGGTAGAAGCACTGGTTGCTAATACGTGCCTATAAAGCACTGACGTAATATAATGAAGCAGTTCTCTTTTGTATTTGATGATAGGTAAAGTTCTGAATGAATTGCAATTGCCCATGCTTTTCTATCTCCATCAGATAAATTACAAATGTTATTGTGATAATACCATGATTGCTATGGTATCATAAGAGAAACCACCAAAGTTGAAGACACCATACTGGAAAAGGCTGGTTCCGTCTGCTTACAGAAATGCCATTTTATGACATATCAGGGTCATGAAGGTTTGTCCCATTTGATAGGGAAGATTTAAAGCACTACCCCTTGTAACACTGTTATGAGGGGCAAGGGGACACTCGACAACAAAATGTAGGTGTAAAAATTGGGATAAAGCCTAAGAGTCTTCAGGTGGATGAAGGGTTGTGGTGCAGCTTTCCAAATGCTGTATGAACAGCAGCAGTTACAGAAAATAATTCAGTGACAGCATACCTTTCATGTAAGCAGTGTGGCAGCAGGCAAGCAGCAAGAAAGGGACCACTCTCTTGCTTACTCAACACCACTAATGACTTAAGTACACTGACATGATTAAAAGGGTGAGTTGGATTCATGTTGCAGTGAAGAGGCTATGTGCTGGTCTTTATTAGAAATGGGGTCCTGGAGTTGAAGTCTTTTCTCTTCCTCATTGTTTATCATTCATCTAATTGTTGCACCTTAAATCAAATCAATTTTATTTATATAGCTCAAAATCGCAATCACATTGCCTCAATGGGCTTTACAATGTGTACAGTGAACAACATCCTCCGTCCTTAGACCCTCGATTCAAGTGAGGAAAAACTTACCATGTTGATGGAAAAATACTCTTCTAACAGGGTAAAAAAAATGATGGAAGAAACATCAGGAAGAGCCACAGAGAAGGGATCCCTCTTCCAGGACGGACAGACATACAATAGATGTTGCGTGCTCAGAAAAGAGCAACAAATCACAGCTTATACTACAAATTATATATTATAAGTGTGAGGATCCAGGAGATGACTGAGCAGGATGAGGCATCACCAAGTGGTGGTCCCAGGGGCATGTGGTCATCAGAAGGGAGCCTGAATGAAAGAGAGGAGGTGGAGGAGGAAGCTATAGAGAGTGTCGAGAGCGACACAGGTTGCAGCTTGTGGGAACAGAAAACAAAAACAAATGTCAGAGAAATGCAATGTTGATCAGAATAAACAGAGGTTATTCCAGAGGAAGAGAGCACGATAGGAAAAAGCCCTGCAGCCAGCTGACTTCTTCATAACTCTGGGAACCATCAGGAGCCCTGAATTTCAAAAGCGTAATGCACGAGTTTGAATATATGGTGTAATGAGATCTGACATGTATGGCGGGGCAAGGCCGTGTACAGTTTCATATGTCATCAGCAGCACCTTAAAGTCTGATCTTATATGTATCGGGAGCCAGTGCAGAGACGCTAGAATTGGTGTAATACGATCACATTTTCTTGAACGTGTTCAGACTCTAGCTGCAGCATTCTGAACCATCTGAAGACTTTTAGTGTTCAGACCAGAAAAAAAGGCATTGCAATAATCCAGCCTAGATGAAACAAAGGCATGAATCAGGATTTCTGCGTCCGCCGTGGACAGGAAGGACCTATTTTAGCTGTGTTGCGCAGGTGGTAGAAGCATTGGTAATTTCTTTGATGTGCTGATCAAAAGAGAGGGTAGAATCAAAAGTAACACCTAGATTCTCAACATTTAAAATTTGAGAAATAACACAGTTGTTGAGAGTTACGGTCACCTTTATCAACATGGTGACTCTGTCTAGTGTGTACGATGACCAGCATCTCAGTTTCATCCGAATTTAGAGGAAGAAAGTTTTCTGACATCCATTTCTTCACCGCGTATAAGCAGGTCTCTAATTTCGTGATTTGAGATTTATCATCAGCTTTTGCGGGCACATGCAGCTGAGTGTCGTCAGCATAGCAGTGGAAATGTATTCCATAACTCTCAATTATTTGGCCAAGAGGTGAAATATCTAAAGAGAAGAGCAAAGGGCCCAGACCAGAGAACCGGGGAACTCCATACTTCACATCAGTAAAAAATGATGAAGTACTATAGTAAGAAAAAAAAGTGGCCCTCATCATCAAACGAACGTATGGCAGAAAACCGTGCGCACGACCACGCAAACTTCAGCATTTATCAATTTGGACGTGAGCGGAAGCTATGATCAGATCTCACGCCAGGTCTGAGCTCGAGTACGCAAATCTGAGTCTGTGGATTTGCGGTGCAGCCCAGCAAAATCTGGGTGTCTGAAAATAATTATTAAACAAACCTCAGCTGTCATTAAGCATAAGCAGTCACATTTTTAGAACAGATCAAAATGGATTCTTAAAATGAATAAAACAAATACAAAAATTTAAATAATAAAAAAAAAGCCCATGTTTTTACTGATACCACTTTTTTGTAAAATAAAATATGATTACATGACAACTAATTAACGTAATACCTAATTACCCCACTGGCAAACCTGCTACAGAACAGAAACGCAGATTCAATAGTGCGCACACGGGTCACAGTGGAGCTGCTGCGGGGTGCTGAAGGGCAGGTGGCTCCGTCTCGGACCAGCAGGGGTAACTCTGCTGTATACCCCAGAGAAAGTGTGCCATATTATTTTGGCCTGTTCAGTTTTGCACAACATTGCATTGGTGAATGGAGCCTTTGCCGGCGCTGCCAGGATGCCGATCTCCATCTCGGAAAACTTTCTCTTCTTGCCAGTGTTTCTTCTCTCTATGTTTGACCTCAGTTGGACGAGGCCTCAGAACCAGGAATATTTAACGGCGTAACATGTTAATGACGATCGAATTCAGCCGCTGCATTTATCAAGACCCGATCATTCGTATGCTGGAATTGGTCAGATACAAACGTTTCATAAATCACACTTGTGTCCTGTAGTAAGACCAATTCTGCGCTCAGATCTGCACCCGTTTTCACGCAAGATTGATAAATGAGGGCCAGTGTGTTCTTTCGGACTGGTACAATTTTAGCCAGGTGGGAGCCAGGCCTGAGATGCCAAATTGACTTTCAAGTCGGCCTAAAAATATGCCATGATCTATGGTATCAAATGCAGCGCTAAGATCCAGTAAAAGAAGCACTGAGGTAGAGTTTTAGTTTACTAAGTAGAATGTCATTTACCACTTAAGTGAGGGCTGTGCCGTAGGAATGACAGGCTCTGAAAGCTGATTGACAAGGTTCCAGGAGATTATAGCCTGAAAGTTGCTGAGACAACTCTAAGACTTTAGAGAAGAAGAGAAGGTTGGACACTGGTCTATAATTATTTAGAGTTCCTGGGTCGAGGTGTGGTTTCTTAAGTAGAGGCTTAAAGGAGAACTTCGGTCATTTCAACATCAGCTTTATTGCTCAAGCTACCCTTGACTTGCCAGTGCCGAAAACGCGAACACTTTTGGTCCACCCCTTACAGGGCTCCTTGAACGGAGAGTTAGCATTGACAGCTAACAGCGTGGGGTAACAACTTTACACTGTGTTTTAAACATCTTAACATGCTCCAAATATCACCCCAAAAGCTACTGTAGTGTGTATGGCTCAAAATGAATAAAAAAGTGGTTAAAACAGCGTGTTTGTGCAAGCAGCTACATACCGGTTTGTTTACATCTCGTCTTCCCGAAGTCCAAACTAGTCAATCCGTCGAGCGTGCGCTGACTCCCTCACTGGCAGACGGAAACTTTTGCAGACAGAAACGTATTTCAGCATTTTTGTTTTTCTGTTCATGTCCATGTCCATGTTACAGCCTGTCATGAGCCATGAGCCTTACAATAGCCTGTCATGAGTCTATTCGCTCTGCTTGCACAAACACGCTGTTTTAACCACTTTTTTATTCATTTTGAGCCATACACACTACAGTGCTGTGTTGTAAGGTGTCTGCTGATGTTGCATAGCTTTTGGGGTGATATTTGGAGCATGTTAAGATGTTTAAAACACAGTGTAAAGTTGTTACCCCACGCTGTTAGCTGTCAATGCTAACTCTCCGTTCAAGGAGCCCTGTAAGGGGTGGACCAAAAGTGTTCGCGTTTTCGGTACTGGCAAGTCAAGGGTAGCTTGAGCAATAAAGCTGATGTTGAAATTGACCGCAGTTCTCCTTTAACCACAGCAGACTTAAAACCCTAACCCTAGCAGGGACAACACCAGTCATGAGTGATAAGTTAACAATATTCAACATTGTAGGTCCCAGTGCTGGCCATTGTTCTTTAAACAGTTTTGCGGGAAGGGGTCCAAGACGCAAGTAGTTGGTTTTGTGGATGAGACCAGTGTTGTTTTCGTCAACGATGACGATGACCAAATTATTTCGTTGACGCCCCTTTTTTTAATGACAATAACGAGAAGACGGTGACGAGATAAACATGTTTCTTTGATGACTAAAACATGACGATACGTGTGTGAGTTTTCGTTGACGAGACGAGAATAGACGTAAATGTTAGTGGGTGGTCTGTCAGACGTTCAAAATGCATGACATTTCTGCTTAATGTTTGTGTTGCAATTGGACAGCCGCTGAAGTCCGGGAGATGCAGCGTCTCCTCGGTCTCCTTCTTCGTTGTCCTACTTTCAAATTAAAAGCCCCCCGCTAAGAACCCAGTTCTAAACTTAAATAGGGTGCAATGTAAAGCTCTTATTTTGAAGACAAATTCGCTGTCACTTTTTTTTCTTTATTGAACAATTTAAGTGTACAAAACCACAAGGTATACAATAACAACCAGCACATATCGGCATATTTCAACTGTTTTATGCCCTACTTCATCATACAAGAGTGTCACACACAAGTTGTGAAAATAGCAGATCTACAAGCTCAACACATTGCAACACATTGTGAGATTGTAGATCTTTTTATTGACCTAAATTAATTTGATAAAAGACTATACTTCTTTTTTTTTTTCTTTTTTTTTTTTACTTAAACTGACTAAAACTAGACTAAAACCTGTTTGAGTTTTCGTCGACTAGAACTGGAATAAAACTATCACATACAGAAATGACTCAAATTTGCCTAAAACTAAAAAGCATTTTAGTCCAAAAGACTAAGACTAAGACTAAATCGAAAATGGCTGCCAAAAACAACACTGGATGAGACAATTTTATACAATATAAAAAATGTCCAATTTGGATTTCTTTGTTCGTCTTGTCTTGGTAGAGACCGGTGCCACAGAATCTAGGAGAGGTGAGGTAAGGAAAGGTAAGGTAACTTTATTTGTACCCGAGGGTAGATTTGGTTGCAGTTAAAAAGAGAAACAAGTACTGAGTTAACATCATTAGTGAATTTTTCCACAGGTTTTGTCACAGTCGCAAAAGGGGCCAGGACCCATTGAGCGTCGCTATGATTGCCAGGCTGATATGACGAGAAGTAAAAACGTTTGTGTCACTGATACAGGGACAGGCTAGTGACGCTTCAAATGTAACAAGAGAGTGGTCAACACAGCAGAGGAGACGGACGCAGCGTTCAGAAGACATTGAACAAAACATTCTTTAGAACACAGCTGATCAATCGTCCGCTGAAATTCAAGTCCTCTAACCAGTCTTTTCGATCCTCATCTATTTTATCAACGTCTCTGTCATCCAAAACTTTGTGCCGTTTCAGTCAATCAATCAATCAATCAAAGCTTTAATGTCATTTTGTTGTACCAACAAAGCAGCACAACAAAAATGAGATTACGTTTCTCCAGGATCAATAACAGAAGACAATAAATAACACACAATGACTAAGGACTCGTGACGTGCATCAGTGCACATGCTCCAGATCAGCAGTTCATCTATCTAACAGCTTGTGGAAGGAAGCTTTTGATAAGTCTGTTAGTTTGGCCTTTATGACTCCGGAAACGTTTTCCTGATGGGAGCAGTTCAAAGAATGTGTGGAGAGGGTGGGAGATGAGCGTGGTGATGATGTTTAGTGCCTTCGTCCTGCAGCGTCTTCGGAAGAGTTCTTGGACAGAGGGGAGGGAAACTCCGATGACCCTCTCAGCTCCTCTCACTATTCTCTGCAGGGCTATTTTGTTCGACATACTGCAGCTGGAGTGCCATGTTGAGACACAATACGTCAGAACACTCTCCACCACACCACTGTAGAAAGTCCTGAGGATGCTGGTGGGGAGAGAGGCTTGTTTCAGCTTCCTCAGGAAATACAGTCTCTGCTGGGCCCATTTCGTGATCCCCGAGCTGTTTTTATTCCAGCTTAGCTCCTGTGAGATCTGCACTCCAGGGAACTTGATGTTCTCTACTCTCTCCACTGTGCGCCCACTAGGGGTGGAACGGTTCATCAAAAAAATCTGTCCTGTTCGGTACGCTTGTCACGGTTCGGGCGTGTGTGTACCGTTCAGTTCATAGGCACGTGCAATTTTTTTTTCTCATTTACTAACGAGGCGAAGCGTGTACACTCCAGAGCAGCAGGTGGCGGTACTGATCTGGATGCCAACCGCCGGTAAACAAGATGAAGAAGCAAATCGGTGTAGCAGATAGTAATAGAGTATCTTTGTGGGCATGGCGAGTGGAAAAGAGTAGGGGCAAGAAGATGCGCCAGCAGCACTATATAGGTCTGCTGTATGGGGCCACTTTGCATTTAGAGTGACCTACGATGACAGTGGTATGAAAGTTGTTGACAAAAGTGCGACAGTGTGCATTGTGCAATACATTGTTTATGCTAACAGTAACACGACTAACATGTCAGCTCATCTGCAAAGACATCATCCAAGTGAGACAACTGGCAGCGCAAGACGGAAAGGGAGACAGTCGACAGGACAACTTCAGCTCTCCGCAGCTTTTAAACAGCCTGACAGTGACAAGTCAGACGGGGCAACATGCGTAACGAAAGGAGTGTTGTTTCATAGCCTAAGATATGCAGCCTTTTGCCGTGATGGAGGATGTGGGATTTTGTTGTATGATTAGAAAACTCAAGCCATGATATAAAATAAAAGCCCCTCCCACAAACACTTCAGCAACACGGTAATTCCCGCACTTTATGAAGAGACCCGACGAGGAATTGTTAGAGTTGTCTGACATAGCCTATGTAGTGCTTACTGATGGATGGACCTCCAGGGCTACTGAAAGTTTCCTGACTGTGACTGCCCATTACATTACATTAGTGACAGTGAATAACTATTTGTTCTTAGCATTTGTTAAAGATAAATTTCTTTGCCAAATGTCAGACTGCCTCATTCTTTCAGTTTTAACCTTACTATACAAGACATAATTGATTTTCCTAACGATCAGTGTATACCGAACCGAACCGAAAACCGTGACCACAAAACCGTGATATGAACCGAACCGTGGATCTTGTGAACCGTTCCACCCTCAGCAGCGACAGATGCTGAAAGGAGCATGCTCAGGCTGTGACCTCCGGAAGTCTATGATCATCTCTTTTGTTTTGTCCGCAGTGAGCACCAGATTATTTTCTCTGCACCAACCCTATAGGTGTTTAACTTCCCTGTACATTGATTCCTCATTTCTATGAATTAGTCCCACCACTGTGGTGTCATCTGCAAACTTGATGATCAGGTTCCCCTCGTGTCTGGATGCACAAGTCGTGTGTCAGCAGTGTAAACAACAATGTACTGAGTACACAGCCTTGAGGAGATCCAGTGGTCAGCGTGATGGAGTTGGAAGTGTTATTTCCGACACGGACAGACTGAGTCCGAGTAAAGCCTGGTTTATGCTTCTGCGTCGCGGTGACGGCGTAGCTACGTCGTCGACGCAGACCCCTACGCGGACCCTACGCCGTAGCCTGACGTGTGCCTCCAAAAAATCCTGACTACGCGTCACGTCGACGCATCACGTCGACGCGTCGAGACGCAAACGGCAAGGACTGTGATTGGCCCGCTCAGAACGTCATTTCCAGCAGTTGCTTTTCCGGTCAACAATATAACAACACCGCCAATTTTAAAGTTTTTTGTGGTACGAGCGGCAACCACATGAAAACCTGTCGTGTGCTCAAGTTCTGTCCATTCAAACTTAATCTGTCAAACAGCAGCTTCACTGTTAGCCGGATCAGCGAAACACAACGTCAACACGCAAGAGTCAGAGACACACAAACAGACACACAAGGCTGCGGACTGGTTCACACGGACAGTTAAAGACAGCGTGAATGTCATTTAATTCAACTAACAGTGAAGTAAAGGGAGAAACTTCTCGGTCAGACTGACAGACAGCTGTTAGCTCCTTTCGCACCGCCGCCTGTCTGACTACCTGTTGTTATAGCCTGTTAGCATAACAAACCTGAATCACTGACGTTGATGACGTCCACCGACACCATGTCAGAACAACGCGTTCCCTCGACGCTGAATTTCGAATGCTCAATGACGGCGTAGGGTCGACGACGTAGCTCCGCCGTCGCCGCGACGCAAAAGCATAAACCAGGCTTAAGAGGAGTGTCTCCATTAGTCTCTGGGGGATGAGGGTATTGAATGCTGAGCTGAAATCAATTTATAGAATTCTGGCATCGGTGTCTTTCTGGTCCAGATGAGTGAGGACTGAGTGCAAAGTGGTGGATATTGCATCCTCTGTGGAGCGGTCGGGACGATAAGCAAACTGGTGTGAGTCATGTGATGCAGGGAGGCTGGCTGTGATGTGTGGTTTGACAAGCCGCTCAAAACACTTCATCACAATTGGTGTATGTGAGACAAGGTGGTAGTCGTTAAGACAGGATACAACTGATTTCTTTGCTACAGGTATTATAGTCGATGTTTTGAAGCATCTGGGGACGATGGCCTGACTGAGGGATATGTTGATGATGTCAGTCAGGACATCTGCCAGCTCACCAGCACAGCTTCTGAGCACACGTCCCGGAATGTTATCTGGGCCTCCCGCTTTCCATGGATTGACCCTGGTTAAGGTCCTGCGTGTGTCAGCTACGTTGATGGTGAGGGCTGGGCTGATAGATGGTGGAGAGGGACCAGCTCTCCCTCTGGTTGTCGGGTTTGGTGCTTCAAAGCGTGCAAAGAAGTTGTTGAGCCTGTCTGGAAGAGAAGCATCATCGTCGTTGATCCCCTGCCTGGACCTCCCTGCCACATCTGCCTGGTGTTTCCTGTGTCACAGAGGTGTCCCTGGATTTTCTCTGCATAGGAGCCTTTCGCAGCCTTGATTCCCTTTGAGAGCGCAGACCTGGCTGAGCGAAGAGCAGTCATATCTCCCGCCCTGAAGGCTGCATCTTGGGCTGTCAGCAGTGAGTGCACCTCTGTAGTCATCCAAGGTTTGCGGTTGCCACGTGCAGTGAAAGTCTTAATTACAGTGACATCCTCTGTGCACTTTGCAATGTAGCTGGTTACCACCTCAGCATACTCTTCAATGTCTATCTGATATCCCTGGAGGGAGATCAGTAGCCTGTCTTAAAAACCTCCCAGTCGGTGTGCATGAAACAGTCCTGAAGTGCTGATTCTGCCCCCTCAGGCCAGGTCCTGATTTGTTTTTTCACTGTCTGCTGCGCTTCAGTAGTGGTTTGTAAGCAGGAACCAGCATGACAGATAGATGATCAGAGTGGCCGAGGTCGGGGCAGGGCATTGCCTTGTATGTGTAGCGGTACCAGTTGACGCCACCTTAGGACTTGCACCTAAAGAGTATACTCCTTTAACTTTAATTTCTCTGAGGGTTTCCCAAAAACCACCCATACACAGGTTCGTACACAAATGAATACAGGCATGATGTAAAATAATTTAACAAGCTTTATTACTCACAGTAAAACAATTTCATTTATCAAGTTATGTCTCTAAAACATTTATATAGTTATTTTTAGGGCTGTCAGTTCAACGCGTTAATTAGATTAATTAATTACACTGCAAATTAACGCGTTATAAAAATTAACGCAAATAATTCTGAGATTCTGAGTGGCAATTCAATGCGGGAGCATTTTAAATTTGGCCCATTGAATGACCCGTAGGCTACTTGGCAGTGGCACGTCACTGTAGCACTAGCACTGAGCAGAGTGATAGAGTTAACAGTTTCTCTCTATGGCACTGGCACTGAGGAACTTGTCCGGACGTGTTCGTCACTTCCCACCTGCGTCGCTAGTAGGACTGTAACAATACACGTATCGAGGCTGAAATCGCGACACTCAGATCCACGAACCTGTCTCGCGCTGTGAGAAGGCAGAATCACGACACAACTTCCAGTCCAGATCAGCCCTATGAGCTGTAAGTAACACCACATTAACACCGCAGCGGCCGTTCGCCAATTCTCCGCCGTTGTTCATTCACACAGAGTGAAACATCGCTGTAAAGACGAACCCCTGAGTAATTCACACAGAAAGCCGGCGCTGTGGCTCCTAAAGAGACGTGACGGTACACGTCACGATGATGACGGTACACGTCATGATGATGACGTGTGTGTGTTTTCAAGGGGTTTCCCCGGTGTTTCCCCTGTCAGTCAAAACCGACGGAGACTGTCTTCTTGGGTAAAGTTCACTGAAGTCTCGGTCCGGAGGGCTGACCGTCGCGGAGATTTTTTTTTTCATCAGAAACACTCGGTGAGGTCTTTGAGGTCTCTGAAGTTTTTTTTTTGCCGTGACAGACGCTGTTTATTGAGCTGAAATGTGACGAGGAGTCTGTAGGACGGGTGGGAGGAAGGACGCTTCTCCGCGTACAGCTGTGGTATTTTTAACTTGTTGCCAAAGACAGTTACAGTTACTACGTTACCTTAGTTTGGTTCTGTAACGATGTTTTGTGGGACATTTCTCTGTATTAAGTTGAGTGAGGGATCTGTGCAGTTAACAGACCATCAGATAGACACGCCCTCCACAATACTGCGCCTCTGATACTATCAGACAAGTATCATATACATAAGTTATTGAAATGTTGCATAAATAAAATGTTTAATTTAGAAAGACAAAAAAAAGTTGAGGTTTGTATTGAACCGTGGGTCAAAAATCGTGATACAAACCGAATTGTGAGTTTGGTGTATCGTTACAGCCCTAGTCGCTAGTCAAAGCAGGGTGACAACAGACATGGACGCGACTCAGGGGAGCGGGGCGAGCACATCGTTGCTAGGGCCTTCTTTTCTTAGTGTTTTCAATTGATTAGTCATGCAATACAATTTTGTAATGTCCTGGAATTCGAATTCTTTATTTGGGTCCCTTTAGCAGATATGAGATTAAAATGCGATTAATTAGATTAATTAATTACAAATCCTGTAATTAATTAGATAATTTTTTTTAATGCCTGACAGCCCTATTTATTTTCTGTAATCTCGAACACAAGTGATGTTCCACCTACACCAATGCTGCAGTAATCCCTCCCACCCCCACTAACGTCTCGCGATCTGATTGGGGCGGAGCACATGTGAACTCAACTACACTTTTTAAGAGAATGTCTATGCGACGACAGAGCAACTGTTTCCTGCAGGCTAACTAGCAAGGCAAGGCAAAAAAAGAAAGAAAAGAGGTTAGAGGCAAGGCAGGGCAAACAGCAGCCTCACACCAGACAAGCTTTAAAAAGGAACAAAGTCAACTGTTAGTGACAACACCTAACCACACTAGCAGACACAATAGCATTTAGCTTATAGCATTAGTTACCTTTGTCACGCACACATTGGAGCTTGTAGCTGCTAGCGGCTACGGCGGCAGCAACAGCTAGCCAGACGGGGACGCACATACACACCACCTCGTCCCAACACGCCTATGGCGGGTGGATAGTGCCAATGCTAGGATTACCAGGAGAAGAAGGAGCAACCTCCCCTATCCGTCACCACCTGACCGTGTGGATTTTTGAATGGGAGTGAATGGGATAGCAGATAAGAGACCGGCGGCGACTTCACGGCGAGTGCATTGAAAGAACGTGTATCGACGGCGACGTGACGACGGTGTACATTAGAATTACTAACAAAATATGCGTCTGAAACACGTCGTCACCAAAGTATGTCGTCACTTAAGTACGTCGTCCATAAAGTACGTCCCCTTGTCTTAAGTTAATTACAAATTTAAAAATGTAGGTTATATTAATAATGAATAGGCCTATACACTCAGAAATGTTCAACCAATAATCTGTCACTACAGTTATAATTACAATTCTCATGGGATTAGGAGGTCTGTCACGAAGAAATACATTTTTTGTAATTGTTAATTCGATTGTTCTGTGTTTTGTTTAGCTCTTGTTATGCTGTCATAAACGTGAGCGGGAATGACTGAATTGTTTGTTGTTGTTGCAACTTTCAATGAAGTTAGAAGAAAAAAAAAGTACGTCCCCAACTTTGAGTGAATTCAAGTCTTTCAATAGCTTACATGTTTTATATGTTAACATGTCTTTATTTTCGTGTATAATGGGAACTACAGAGTACAGTGCATAGCCTGTACTATGCACATCCTTTGGATTCACTTGTTTTTCTTTTGAGCAGTTGCAGCATTGAGATTGCACTGAATAGACTAAGCTGTGTAAAAGGAACAAGAAGCCAGCAACACTCTTTCTGATATCTTTAATCCCTCACTGGTACAGGCTACTCACACAAACCGGTTTCGGTTGCAGAGATTGCATTACCGTTTTAGTAGCCGCCTTTATCAGTAGGATACATTTATTTGTTTTATTATTTATTATATTACCGAGCCTATATGTGTGTGAGTTGTTGTATTTTTTTAATTAGTTACGCTAACGATGGTTAGCAGTTGACGCTCAGGTTATTTGTGTCTAAATGAAGATGAATAAAGGATTTAATGTTTCGCTATTTTTCAGTCCAGTCAGGGAGGAGTAACTGGTGGAGGCTGCAAGTTCTGAGCTTAATGATGTGGAGAGCGAAGTCATCCTGGAGCCGTTTAAGTTCTCTATTATCGAAGACATGTAGCCTGACTGACCAGGGTATGTGAATGGGAAATGGAGGACAATTGTTGAATAAAAGGCAACTGAATTAAATTTTGTTATTTTGTGTTTTCATTACCTATTTAATCAACACCTGATACCCACCTAATAATTTATTTTCATTATACCATGAAGAACAGAAGTAGGTTAGTGCATTTTAAAAATCCAGTTTTAACTTGGGGTGACCAAAAGTTTGCTTTTGGTCGGACATGTCCACTTTTCACGTCATGTCTGGGTCCGGTTATGAATTCCTGATTATGTCCATTTCTCATCGTTTTTTCACGGTACCGTTAAGCACATAAATACTTGTCTATGCGCTGACGGTGCTTTGTGCAGCTTACTACTGGAAGGTACTTTTCACAAACTGCAGAATTGCAAGTTACCTCAATAGCTCACTTGGTAGGAGTTCTGCAACAAATACCTATTGCAATTTTTCCTGGAGCTTCAAGGGTTCGAGTCCTGCTGTTTTTCTTTTTTTTAATCTTTTTTTTTGTTTTTGTTTTTGTACCATTAATAAGTGTATCATATAAAAGAATCAGGTGGAAACATGCAATAGACAAAATAATGTAGACCTATTTAATAAATGTTATAGGCTACATGAGATGCTGAGGCAATAAAAACAATCTTAGATTAATTATGTTAATATGTTGTTGACATTGTCTTGATCGTGACAGATCAAAAGCAAACATTTTGGAGGTAGGAGCAAAGTCTTCCATAACGTTTCATGTTAAGTTAAAAACAAAAATATTGCCGTTATTGCAACTGTGGAAGATTGTTACGTAAAAAATATGAACCGCCCCGCATTAGCGGGCGAGGACGCGGCTGCACTACAGGTGCCGGTAAGGGGCGTGTCACCCACCTACCGCGATCGCCATACCTGCTGCAAAATAAACAGACTGAGGGACACCAGAGAACTGAAATGCATAGACAATATAAACCATCCGGTTACATTCAGGGCTGTAAACTAACTTTTTGGCTCACCTGCCAAAGGGACCGGTAGATGAAAGAATCTACCGGCCAAGTGAATTTTTTACCAGCCAAATAATAAATTGCCTCTTTTTCAGTACTTTTCATGGAGATAACAGTATTATATAGCAATACATGCTTAGAAAAGAGGCCAAAGTATTATTTAGAAATACATTTTAATATTATTAATTACATTTCATAACATTGCTTTTCTTTGGCGTGTGTCCGACAGACGGAGCAAAACATGACACCCGTCGAGTCGTCATACTGAAGCCATTCCCTGTCAGATTTCCACTTCTCACTGAACTTCCTCACTTTTGCTTTTTTCGTCGATGTTTCGCCTTCTGTGTCACCTTCCTTTCCACCTATCTCATCTGTGTTTTTCCTCTTTGATTCAGTCACACCGGGAATGTGCCGCCACATTGCTGCGCTCGAATCACAAGCCCTTTTTAGATCGAAAATGCGGCACATTTGCTCCAAGGTAAGGGCGGCAATGTGCCGGCCTGTCTTTCTAAAACGGAGGCGTAAACATGTGACGTGACGTGAAGCTTGACGTTGGGCTGTGAACAGTGACAACGAATTTGTGTTGATTCATTTTAGGGAAATATCATATTCACAAAGCCAAATTCAGTAACTCTAAACCTTCTTTTATTTCTTTTGGTAAGGAAACGGAACAGTACATCAAAACCATCTATGATTTAAAAAATAAGAAAGCTGCTAAAACCATTCAGTTATGCTCTATTTTTAATGTATTTATATCTAACTTCCCCTGGCTCTGCTCTTGACTAATGCATTTTCTGTATTAATTACTCTACTTGCTTGTTTTTACTGTTTGTATTGTAAAGATTTAATAAAGAAAAAAAGTGACAACAAATTTGTCTTCAAAATAAGAGCTTCACATTGCCCCCTATCGGAGTTTAGAACTGGGTTCTCAGCGGGGGGCTTTTAATTTGAAAGTAGCGACCGTTCCGACTGGCTTGCGCTACAACAACAAGCTAGCACAACCAAACAGACGCTGAGATCCGGGAGACGCTGCATCTCCTGGATCTCAGCGGCTGTCCAGTTGCCCATCTTAATGTCCGAGGATGAAGTGATGGACTGACTGCTGTGATCAGCTGTTTCCGGGTTTTAAAACTCCTCGGTTGCGGGTCGCACAACAGTGCAGGTCATTGACACCTCCGCCCATCTCACCCACGGCTGGCACATTTCCGCCTCGGTTTTAGATAGCAGTCGAGGCGGAAAGAAGTGTACCCTCCCAGGCGGAAAATCAGCGGACCAAAACAGACCCCCAATTTGCCGGCCTCTGTCTAAAACCGCGGACCGAGCCACCAAAAGGACGGGCAAATTGGCGGCTTGGTGCTCTGTCTAAAAACGGCTACAGTCACTGCGCCAAACTTATAAAGAGCGGTGATGCTTCTGAGGGGAACTATTTTCTACAATGGTGACGTCGGGGGAGCTACTTCAGTGCGACACACAACAAATCACCGGTTTAGCAACTAACGTTTGCTACCGTCATAATTTATCACTTTACAGCTACTACAATGTTTTGCTATATCATGCATAATTTATTACAAGAGCACTACCATCGGGACAAACATTTACCCGCCCCGTGGCATGTGTCCCTCCAAAATTAAGTCGCCAGGGGAATATTTTAGTCACATTTGGCGAGTGGCGACCGCCAGTTTACAGCTCTGGTTACATTCCTCCCCCCCTTTGTTGTATCAGTGGCCCACTGATAAACTACCCACCGAAACTACTCGTATTAAGACCAAGGTCTAAAAATGGCTGCAGCCATACTACTAGAACCCACTACCTGAGAAGCAGTAGCCCTGTCTGCCTCACCCCTTACAGGCCCTGGAAGGCGGTGGAGGTTTGAGTGTTGGTCTGCAGTGGTCCGGGAAGACTTCCTGAGAGCAGCTGAGCT
This sequence comes from Diplodus sargus, assembly GCA_903131615.1. Classification (NCBI taxonomy): domain Eukaryota; kingdom Metazoa; phylum Chordata; class Actinopteri; order Spariformes; family Sparidae; genus Diplodus; species Diplodus sargus. The sequence continues at coordinate 82,747 of CAEMYA010000754.1, read as the reverse complement.
GCCGCTGGATGCTCCTGTTGGCACAGGGGAAGGGACAGAGGCCTCTCTTGCCACCGGAGGTGAAATTGCGTGCTCTCTTGGTTGGGAGCTTGGCTGCACTGAAGTGAGTGGATGCTGGCCTGGCCCCCTTAGAACCACCCACAGTCCTTCATCCTCACTGATCTCTGACGCACTTTCGGAGGAATCCTGCGGCCCCTCCTCAGGACACTCAGGAGGCCGGGTCAAGGCCGGCTTTAACATCGTCCGATGCACACTCCGCACCCGAGTCAAATCATGCACTGGAGCAATGGAATAGACTACCCCACCTGGCTCTGGCGCTCTCACCACTTGATAGGTTGTCGAGCTCCACACATCCTGGATCTTACACCACCCTCTAACGCCATGGTCCTGCAGGTAGACTCTTTGACCAAATTCCAGTGGCTCACTCAGTGCTCCTTGATCATGCCGCTCTTTCCTCCGTCTGGCGGCAGTTTCCAGCCGTCCCCTGGCACAGTCGAAGGCCAGGTGGAGCCGACGTTGATGCTCTGCCACCCAGTCACACACCTTCCCTGCTGTCAGCTCAGGGAGATGGCCCAGCAGGAAATCGACAGGTAAATGAGGTTCTTGCCCGAACATAAGAAAATGGGGGGACTCACCCGTTGACTGATGAGGGGTGGTATTGTAATGAAACACCAAATGGGGAAGATGGTTGGGCCAGTGGCGTTTCTGGTCAGATGGGAGGGTGCGCAGTAGGTTATGCAGTGTCCGATTAAATCTCTCGCACTGTCCGTTTCCCTGGGGATGGTATGGGGTGGTCCGGGTCTTCTGTATTCCATACAGTTCACACAGCTGTTGAACCAGAGCACTTTCAAAGCTCCTCCCCTGGTCAGAGTGGAGGCGCGCTGGAACTCCATCGCGATGGAACCACTCTCTCACCAATACCTCAGCCACAGTAGTAGCCTTCTGGTCTCGGGTTGGCACAGCTTGGGTGAACTTTGAAAATACATCTGTCATTACCATAACGAGTTCACGTCCATCCTGGGCCGGTTCCAGCAGAATGAAGTCAATGGCAAGGACCTGGTTGGGCTCTGCGGCTAATAGATGACCCATCGGAGCCCAGGCCTGGGGCTGAGTGCACTTCGCCAGGACACAGCGCTCACACTGTTGACACCAGTTCCTGATGTCTTGATCCATCCTCGGCCAGTAACACCGCTGCCTCACCAGCTGTGATGTCCACTCAATCCCCTGGTGCCCATGATTTTGATGGAGCTGGTGGAGAATCTCTTCTTTCAGACACTCAGGAAGAAGAAGTTGGAGGATCTCTTCCCCACCGTCAGGACGGAAGAGCCGGCGATACAGCAAGCCATCTCTCTGCACAATATCGCCTGCTTGGAGTGCCTGGAGATCAGCTGGAGACCGTGATGGGAGGGCAACGACCGCTGCCTGCACACCTGTATGTTGACGCTCTCCAGCCGCCCCCTGGATATCTGGTGGTACAGTGGTGCCAGGCAGCATCTGTTCAAGGATCTGGACCCCAGTGGCTGGCTGCCTGGAGAGGGCATCGGCGTTCTGTTTGGTGCGGCCTGGTCGGTACCGGACACTGTAGTCGAATGCCGATAGCTCAGCCACCCAATGCTGCTCTGTAGCGCCTAGCTTAGCTGTCTCTAGATGGCTCAGGGGGTTATTATCAGTCCACACAACACATTTGTGACCGCACAGATGCTCTTTGAACTTCTCCACCATCGCCTATTTCATGGCGAGGAACTCCAGTTTCATGGAGCTATAGTTCTTCTCAGCTGGGTGCAGGCTGCGGCTAGCGTAGGCAACTGGCCTCACTCGTCCCTCCTGCTCCTGTGACAGGACAGCTCCCAACACTGCATGAAAAGTGGGATTTTCGTCAGAATGCGGCATTGTAAATTGTCGTGGAATTTCAGGTTTGCGACAATTCAAGGCAATTTGCAGGCAACACCGAAAACTGACGTAAATTGTCGGAAATTGACGTGGGCCTTGCTTGGCAGTTGTCCCCCCATGACCCCCCTCCCCCTGATTCTAGGGGAGGCTTTAAAGGCAGCAACACACCGGCCCAACCGTTGGACGTCTGAAGCGTTTGGAGAGACTCGGACGAGGTCAGGAACATTTCTGTTCGGTGTGTTCAGCTGCGTCTGAAGCTTTCGGAGCTGTTCGGACGTTGTCTGCTCCGACTGAGCATGCGAAGTCTGAGGAGGAGGGCTGTCGGACGTCTGAGCCATTGGATTCTCTGATTGGTTGTGTGCCAGCTGAATGGCCGTTCTGATTGGCGGTGTGCTAGCGAATCAGCGCGATGTGTAGGAGGGCAGAATACTGTGTGCGCTTTGTTTTTCTATAGACTCCGTTCCTTCATTCCTCGTTGTCATGCTTTGCAGGCAGTAATGGCACGCGACTAGCTGTTATTATGTCCGTTCAGGACGAATTAATTTGTGTTCGTTTGGTAATGCCTCGCTGCATGTTTAGTATGCAGCTGTTTTTATCTGGAAGTTAAGTTTCGTTTTGAGCGAAAGTAAAGAGAGCTGCGTGCATAAGCCTCTCGTTTACAACTCACAACACCAGCGCCAGCTGCTTATTGCATCTCGCGCAAGCGCAGAATGTACACGCTGCTGTGAAGTAGGCAGCACGTCGAAGTGGTGTGTTTCAATGCAACTTTTGTGCCGAACGGATCAGACGAGAGGCAACAGAGTGGTCGGAGAGTGGTCGGATAAGGCAGTTGGACGTCTGGGCAGTGTGTGGGGGCCTTAACATGTAAATGAAAATGCTGGGAGCTATACAAATGCAAATCAGGGTAGCAGGGGGAGTTTTACCCCAGGTGACCTTTTTCTAAAAGGTATGAACTTCATTTTAAGAAAATCTCTGGTATAAATAGATCAGGCCCAGTATAGCCTAATTATAGACTCTTAAATTTTAGCTTGAATTGATTTATTTAATTGAAATATGCTAGATTAATTACTGTGTATGTCATTAGCAATGGCCAATGTTATGTAAAAAGATTGTTTATTCTTTTTTTTCTCTCTCCTGAGACCAAGTTAAAGATAAAGCGCCAGTTGTTAAGTTAAAAGTTGCATGACATATTTTGAGGGAGAAGACTGAACCTCTGCTTGCTGACAGAACTGAAAAGCTGGTAGCCAGGGCCCGGATGCCTCCACCACCGCAGAAAGGTCAAACTGCTCAGGGCCACACTGACGGATGAGCCCCTGGTAACATCCCTTTATAATGTTCATGTCCAAGATGCCTGGCACTTCAGGGGGGGTTACTTGTGCAGGTGGATCTTTAACCACCAAAACACCACGCCTGGGGATTAAACAGCCAAGCACCTCAAATCTGGTTCCAAATAACCCAGATAGGAATTTCCAACCCATTGGCAGCTCTCAGCTCTAACCAGTGACAGGACTTTAACTTATCCTGAAAATTCTGTTGGAAAAAGCTCTCTGAGATGGTGGAAACCATGGACCCTGTATCAAGAATACATTTAACATTCACACCTGCCAACTTAATGACTACCTGGGGAGAGGGAGCAATCAGGCTTCTTTTACTGCAGCATCAATTACACCACGGTCTGAGCCTTGCGCGTCCCCACCTAATGTTTGGCTCTGCACATTAGGGGGAGCTAGTTTTCCGTCTGTGGTGGCTAGTGGATGCTACCTGAGAGGCACTGACGGTGGAAGAGGGACGAGGGCGAACACGCTCATTCTCGCAGTCCCTAGCATAATGGCCTGGACGCTGACATCGTCTGGTTTCTGCATGGCTGCTAGTGTCTGAGTGATCTGGTTTAGCTGCTCCTGCTGTTTGTGTACTAAAGCTGTCAAAGCTGCTAGTTGTGAAGAAGTGGAGCTAACCTGCAAACAGTCAACTTTAGGCTGCAGGCAGGTGCTCTGTGTAGCACAAAAAGCAGACGTAGTGTGACCATTACCCTTACTAACTGGCCCTCCCTCCCGTTCTCACCTAATAGCTTCTGACCTAATGTCGAGCAAGGTTTGGTCAGGGTCATTACGAACCAACCTCTTCAACTCTCTACGAAGGTCAGAATTATTGACATGTTCTACAAAATGGTCACGTAACAAAAGGTCAGAATTAGAAACTCTAGTTGGAGAGCTTGCAACAACTTTTGCCATTAAACATTGCAATGCATGAGAGAATTCTTGGAGTGATTCGCCAGCCAACTGTTTCCTAAAGAAAAAGTCTTGTTGTAATGAAATATAGGACTTAGGGCACCCATACAATTCTTTCAAGTTAGCAAACACACATTCAGGATCTTCTCGTTGGGCCCGGGGTCGGTATTTTATTTCATCTCGAGCCTCACTCTCTAAATGATCATATATAAAACATGCTTGGTCACTGGGTCCCAAATGTCTGGCCCTCATGCTGAATTGAACTTCTTCGATCCACTCATCAATACTAATACCATGATTGCCCCTGAAAACAGGACATCATCTCTCACGTGGGAGATACACAACACGCTTGGTGGTGGCAGAGTTCACAGACAGTCCTCTTGAACTTGGTCCCGCTTGGGCTGCATCCCGATCCCGTCGTAGGCGATCATTTTCAGCCTGGAGCTGCTCCACCTGAGCCTGGAGGTCCTGTGGCTCCTGCGTCATCCTGGGGCCCCTCCGTTGCCGTCTCAGTGGGTAGCCAGAAGAGGGCGATCCGTAGCTCGAGCCACTGCCTTGCCTCCAAAAGAAAAAAAAAGAAAAAGCCTTGCCCCGCAATACACCAGCTCTGCTTTGTTAAACTACAGTTCCAACAATAAAATTACAAACATGCCTGATTGTGAAAATCCTGCCGACAACGCCAAGATCGATTATGGCGGTACCAGTTGAACTGCGAGTGGCAGATCTAGAGAATCGATATAACACCAACAACGCCACCTTAGGACTTGCACTTAAAGAGTATACTCATTTAACTTTAATTTCTGAGATGGTTTCCCAAAACAACCCATACACAGGTCCTTACACAAATGAATACAGGCACGTTGTATAATAAGTTAACAAACTTTATTAATCACAATAAAACAGGTTCATTTATCAGTTATGTCTCTAAAACTTTTATATAGTTACCTTTAATCTCTAACACATATAATGTTCCACTGTCACCATAAGCAGAAAGTCAGTTAGGAATAGAAGGTTAGGTTACAGCTAGCTCAGACAGCTGCACTCAACGGACCCAAAAGAAATGAAACAAAATATTTATAAATCACTGCAAACTCAAAAAGAAAGAAAAACAAAATAAACCATGCAACACGTATAATTTTGGCAAGTCCTCCATTATAACTGCTACCATAACGTCCCACCCCCACTAACGTCTCACGGTCTGATTGGGGCGGACCACACTTGAACTCAACTACACATCTTAAAAGGGCATCGATATGAGGAAAAGCAGAGCGGCTAATTATTGGTTAGCTAACTAGCAAGGCAAGGGAATAAAAAGAAAAGGGGTTAGAGGCAAGGCAGGGCAAACAGCAGATTCACACCAGACAAGCTGTGTCACGCACACATTGGAGCTTGTAGCTGCTAGCGGCTACGGCGGCAGCAACAGCTGACGGGGACACACATACACACCATCTCGTCCCAACACGCCAACCTACAACAGAGGAGCGTCAGCACAGCATCGTATTACATCTTCACATCATGAGACTATGCTACATACCTGCAGAACGCACACGGCACATACACGCCTGGACACTACGGCGTGGTGGAGCTGCGAGCCGGCCGCACTCGCTTCGGGAGAGGAAAGAAGAAAGACTAAACGACCGGGGGGTATATGAACCGCCCCGCATTAGCAGGCGACAGTGTTGGTCACGTCACTTTTAAATAGTAATTAGTTATAGTTACTAGTTACTTCTCCCAAAAAGTCACTGAGTAACGGAATTACTCCAATATTAAAGTAATAAGTAACCAGGAAAAGTAAGTATTGCGTTACTTTCTTTTCTTCCTCTTTTGAGCTCGGCATTGATTTTAATGTACTCTGCATCTATGTATTTAGAAAATGTCTTTCTGCATGTCAGACAGTCACCTGCTCTCCCTGGTATTTAGCCAATGAAGGATACTGTTCGCGAACGTGATTCCCGTCCTGCTGAGAATAACGTTCGCGAACGTGAGTGACGTGAACGTGAGTGACTTTTACTGTTTTACTGTGTAAAAGCACTTAACATGATGCTACACTGATGTTAGCAA
>CAEMYA010000754.1:45238-76463 GCA_903131615.1 Diplodus sargus | reverse complement strand
GTCCTGCTGAGAATCACGTTCGCGAACGTGATTCACGTCATGCTGAGAATCACATTCGGCATTTCCACTCCCGGCCGGCATGCTCGCTGCTGAGCTCAACTGAACTGAGAAAGGAACGAATCAGTTCCTGAAGTGATTCCGTTCACTTCATTCACTCAAAAGATTCGTTCTTTCGAACGACACGTTCGCGACCGACACAACACTACTGCTGCTCTGGTGGCTGACAGCCGAGTCGGATGACAACAGCTTCAATGAGAAACTTCAATTTGTAACACGCCACATTTTATAGTCGGAAACGGTAACGACGTTGTAACGATGGGAAAAGAAATTCATTAGATTACGCCATTACTGAAAAAATAACGCCGTTATACTTACACGCAGCTATGTAAACAACAGCTACAATCACTATGGTAAAATCCCTCGGCAGATCGAATGGCCGGCATTTTACGAAGAGGAACTCCGCTAACTGAGAGCAGTGTTTAGAGACTAACGTGGCATTTACACACCGGTCCTTGTTAATATAGATGCACAGGCCTCCTCCTCTACTTTTACTAGAGGTAGCTGCATCTCTGTCCGCTTGGAAATCCATCCCTTAGCAAAAAGTAGTTTATTCAAGTGTACTACAAGTATATTAATTTTATACTAAAACTGAGGCAGACACTTGAAGTGTACTTTTTATATACTACATTTTATATACTTAAGAAAAGTATAGTGAAGTATACTTGGCTTATACTGAAAAGTATAAAAAATTGTCTAAGACTAAGTACATTAATACTTAGACTTATACTTTAATGCTAAAGTTTATACTTGTACTTTAGTATACTGTGGACTGTGGCGCAAAGACTCTTGGGTATTCTATTGTTGGTGTAATTATGGTTCGTGACTGTGTTTGTGAATAAGATGATGTGTAAGACGGTTGCAGGTTAATTCACATCCTTGTTATGTGGTTAAATTGTGTCGCATTAACAAAGATGATAAAAATGTTGGCACCGTGAGTGAAGGGGTGTTTTCCGGGAGAGACTTCCCGTCTGTTAAGCTGTGGGCATGTATGGTAATAACTGGTGGATCTCTTGCTAGAGCTTGCCACATTACAAGTGCTGATACTTACAATATCTTGATGTGAGTACAGAATAAGGTCAAGTCATTGACTTGTGCTAACATTTAATTTAGCAGAATAAAAATGTTTTTCACTACACACATTTACTTTGAGGTATTATCCCTGTTATAAACTTACATGTTAAATGTGGACTAGAAGTATATATTTAGTAGACTAGTAGTATATAGATGAGTGTACTTGTTGTATACTTGAAAGTATACTTTTATAAACTTAAAATGTTCCAATTTAGTCCAAAGAAGTATTAAATTAGTATACTTTCTAGTATGCTACAAGTAAATGGTCCATAGTATACTTGCTATACTTATACTTATACTTATACTCAAGCATATTTAATAAAATGAACTACAAGTATACTACTTTTTGCTAAGGGATCATCCCCTGCAGCTGTATGGCCTCGTCTGGGATATTGTCCTGGAGCCATGTTTCCGTGAAAGCAAACACACAACAGTCTTTCCACTCTCGGTAGGTTTCTTTCAGTAGACATAGCTCATCCAGCTTGTTGTCAAGTGAGCGGATGTCGGAGAGTAGGAGCGATGGTACTGCTGGTCTGGAGGGGTTAGCCTTAAGCCTAGCATGGATCCCATCTCTCTTTGCTCTCTTTTGTTTACGTTCGCACCACTTCCGCTTTCTCCTCCTGCGGTTGGCTGGCTCCGATAAGATCCCGTGCTGGCGTAAAGTGTCCAAATCACAACCATTCGTCAAAGTTTTTGCAGCCTGCATTACCCTGATTCTTAATAAAGTCTCTCTGCTGTAAATTTTGAATACTGAAACTTTCACTGTCATTGATCCCTGGAGGGGCAGCTGCATCCATGCATGCCACCATCACCATAGCAAACGCTTCTCCCTCTTCGCTGCTTTCCTCTCGTTGTCTTTTCTTGACCGGTGACGACAACTCAGCCTTTTGCCAAGAGTTGAAATCACAGTATTTTCCAAAAATATTCAAGTTAATGTGAAAGTCATCCGTACTAGTGGCCTAGGAGTATGTTTTTTTCTGATATGAAGTAGGTTACAGATCAGCTGACGTCGCTTAGCGACTGAATATGCTGGGGTGATAAGTGACCAGACTAATTGCGGAGCAAAGGTTCTAGAGCTTGGAGTTCTACGAAATACGTGAATCAGAGGCAAAAAGGCCACTTTCCTTGACAGCGGTCAAATATGCTTAGCAACAGTGAATTACATGAAAATAATTGACCACCGAACGTTGGGAAGGCCCATTCAACTGAATGGAGCATTCAAATAGAATAGAATAGAATTACTTTATGGATCCCAGACTGGAAAATTATTTTGTCACAGCAGCAGTGGGTCTGCAAAAAAACACTCTGTACATAACATAAATAGAAAGCAAGATATACACAATGTATATATACAGTGCAAAATATACTATAAACAATAAACAATAACAATATATACAACAAAACAGTAGAGAGATCAGAGTTCTCTCTGTCAGGCAGAGGTGAGAGAGTTATTATATAAAGTGATGGCTTGTGGCACGAAAGGTTTCCTGTATCTGTTGTTACAACAGCAAAGCTGGAGCAACCTTTTGGAGAAGGTGCTACGGTGTCTGACCAGTGTGAGTTGGAAAGGGTGAAGAGGATTATCCATGATGGATAACAGTTTTTTCAGTGTCCTCCTCTCCACCACAGCCTCCAGAGTGTCCTGTTTACAGCCAATCACAGAGCCAGCCTTCCTGATGAGTTTATTGAGTCTGTTGGTGTTTCTGGCTCCGATGCTGCTCCCAAATTGCAGAGGGTCTAGCAGGGCTCTCACCTGCGGCCTCAGGTTGGCCAAGGCCAGTCTCTCCAGCACCTTCATCACGTAAGATGTGAGGGCCACTGGTCGGTAGTCATTGAGACCTGATGGTGTTGACTTCTTTGGCACAGGAACCAGGCAGGACGTCTTCCAAAGCACCAGCATTCTCTCCTGACCCAGGCTCAGGTTGTAGAGGTGTTGTAGGACAGGAGACAGCTGGCTGGCACATGTCATCAGGATCCTGGGGCTGATACCGTCAGGGCCTGCAGCCTTCCGCTGGTGGGGTCTCTCCAGCTGTCTCCTAACCTGGTCTGGGGAGGGTGCTGGTGTTTTCAGTGAAGACAGGAGGAGGAGGAGGAGAGGTGCTGCACAGGAGAGCTCACATCAGGGGAGTGAGAGGGGAGGGGAGGAAGCATTTGGGGCAGTGAGGGTGTGTGGGGGTCTGGAGGTGTCGGGGAGACGACAGAAGGCTGTGAGCCGACTGTGGACTCCATACCAGCACTGACAGTGTCACTAGCAGGCTCTCTAGTCACCTGAGACCTGCTGAGTGTTACATCCCTTGTGTCAAACCTGCTTCAAACACCTGTCTATAATGCTAGACAAAACAGCAGCGTCGACCAGTTATCCACAAACCTGTATCCCTGATCACTACAATGACGCGCCAGCCAGCGGTTCATAGCTGTACGTCTCATCTTTACCCCACTGGGGTAAGGGACCAGAGACAATTCATCGATGCCGACACATCTTCTTGCAGTCTGAAAATTCCTGGCTAGGCTATCTTTTGTAATCTCAGACTGCTTCTGATGAATATTGTTGGCGCCAGCATGAATTACAATGTTGCTGTAGCTTGTGGTGCTGTGTGTCTGAGTTCCCTGTTTCTCCCTGCTTGATTCCAGCACCTTAAGATTAGCCTTTATGTCGGGAGCTCTGGCCCCAGGACGGCGCTAACTTATTGTTGTGGGTAATGGAGTCCCCTTGACCTTCTGGGATAATTAACTCTTTACATATTACTCTAAGTAAATAATAGTATTTTATTTATTACTATTTTGTATCAGAAGTAATTAGTTATGATCAGAAGGCAATCTGAGGGTGGACAAGGGAGACGTTGTCCCCTTAAATAGCAAAGTGACCAAAATGTGTCCCCCTTGCAAACTGGTCCTGATGTGCTGGTTGGCACCTTGCATGGCAGCCACCACCACCAGTGTGTGTATGTATGAATTACTGTATGTCCCATTGAACAGAAGCATCTGATATATTACCTAAATGTAAATGTAAATCACTGACAGGCAGACCACTGTCCTAAGTTCTCACAAGTCTCACCCTACACTGTCTCTGATTGACTGGCTTTGTTGGTTGCGTAATCGATGTTTGACTCAAACTGTTAATCACAAAGTAGCTCTGGTAATGTTTTGGGTGATTTTTGAGCAGTAGTTTTGCAGATAAACACACAGACCTCTTTGGCCCCTCTCCCAGTCTTCTGCTGCTCCTGTCCAGGTCACTTATCCTTTCTCTGGGCCGCTGCCTGCAGGCTGCTCTGCCACTGAATCCAGCCTGTATATACCTAATGAGTCGAGAGACACTGCAGCTGTGACAGCCAAAGTGAAGGTGTGTTTACTGGGGGAACTACGAGTAACAATCTGCTGTATCGGCTCCACCGCTGCCTGCTTGCCTTTTCAAACCAACTGCTAGAAAAACGCAAGCAACTTGCCGCCCTATCAGATCCTTAAGTAATTGAATGTCGTGTTTTTTTAATTGTGTTTTGCTGCTTGTACAAAGTTTGAAACCGACCATAGTGTTTTTTGCATCTTTGACTGAGACAAACTCAGTGAGACTTTCCCCCAACCTCCCACTTTCTGCTTTTTGCTAGTAGCCAACGTGACCTGCCTTGACCTGCAGCATGCACATGTCACCATAAAACAAAAACAAATCACATTCTGCCAACACAGTAATGCTGCGTCACTTACTATAGTAACTGTACTATTATAACTGATTTAAAAATTGTAATTCCTCACACTACTTGTTACTGGTAAAGGAAATAATGTTATTACTGAGTACTGCATGACTGCCCAACACTGGTTAGGAAAACTCTCACTCCAACAGCATCATTTTGTGTTTGTCCACGTGAACATTCTCCATTATAGCACCTGACTGACCTCACCAATTCTTTGCTTTAACAGGGCCTCCAACATCATGTGGAAAATAAATAAATCATTTCTTCTTTATTTCTGTCATGTAACACTGCTGTAACAGCATTTGTTGTCTCGAAGCTCTGCAGTGTGAATTTTTTTTATTCTTGGATATCATTTTTGTGAATGAAACTTGCCCACAACTGGAGTCAAATAAGCAACCTAAAATGGAAATGTAGGGGAATCCATTATGCTAATGATCCAAATTTACAAGCTAGTTGAGTGAATCCCACTTTGAATATGAAGCCAACTGTCTTTAAACAAGAGGAGCTGGTCTGGTTATAACAGAAATATTTTCCTTGCTCAGATCTGTTTAAAAACAGTTTCCATAGAGCTTTGTCATCCTCGGTGTCATAGGTGATGCTTATCCTTTAAGGTCTGTTGCTTTATGAGATTAATATATATCTTCATTCAGATATCAATCAGCTGTGAATGGAGAAACCCAAGTACATGTGTCACAGGCCTTCAGGTACCAACGGGGTCCTGTGAGAAAACAGATACAGCTTTACTACTCCTCCTTCGACACAGTGGCCAACTTTGAGCTGACACAAAGGTATGTCTGTGGTGAGAGAGACTCTTTGACTTGAGTTTTGTCATTGCTTCTCAATCAGTAATTTCTGTCTTTCATTCTCCAACATCTGTCGATCTCCTTGTACCCACTGACATCTAGATGTGTGGAGGACAGAGCGGGTTCATCCCCAAGGCAGCTCTTCCATATCAACGCAGTGACACTGAAGGATGAGGAGGAGAAAGAAAGAGAGGAGAGCAGGACCAAAGAACAAGAAACCTGTTTGAACGGAGAGGAAGAGGACGAGCTTAGCCTGGACTCCCATGTCCTGATTCGCTATCACAGGGGCCTGGCTATGATAGGACAGTCAGTCAGGGTGTCTGTAAATCTGAGAGCAAACTTCAGTGCTGAATTTGTTGTCATAAGGTGAATAATAAATTATTAAATTAAATAATTTTCCTCTTAGCTGGGGTACTATTTATCTATCTAGAATGTTGTGTGTGAGTTGCCAAGTTTTCTTTAGATATCAGCCATTAAGATATCTTCCTTCTCTCCAGTAGAACAGTACGTGATGACTCTCAAAGCGCCAAAAGTTATTTTAAAATATTTGAAGAAACTAAACCGCAACGCCTCCCAGAAATGAACCAGTTACTCAAGATAATCCACAGACCTTGATGTGAGCAGTTACATACAAGAACTATTTTCTGTCTACCAAACTACATCCTACGACCATATATGGCAAAGAAAGAAGCTTGCATTGTCTCATGGATGAGAGGATAGTGCTTGTGAAATTAATGGTGTCCTCAGCTGAGCTAGCTTAGCTGGTTAGCTAGCTTGTCATGCATGAGTAGATGCACACTTCCCTCTGATGCTACTCAATAACCAGTTTGACATCACTGGTGTCCGATTAAGTTTGGGACTCAGTTCAAGATCCTCCTCCCTGGTTATAAGGCTTTGAATAATCTTGCTCCAGAATTTGTCAAAGATCTACTTACATTGTATTTCTCTAAACTAGGCCTGTTAGTTCAAGACTGAAAACATACGGGCACTGTGCATTCGCTGTGGGGCCATTGTATAATTGTTTGTATTGTGCTAATTATTACTGTGCTACTTTCTCTTGCTGTGGTGTTTGTGTCTCACTCATGTATTGCCCTTTTAACCTTTTTATTCTCCTGTAAACAGTAGGTAATCTAGGTTTTGAAAGGTGCTAAGATTGAATCTTACTCACTTACTTTGGATGAAACTGCTCATAACAGTGGTCTGTGGATTATCTTGATAATAGGGGCATGATTTTTGGAAAGAGACATTGCTGTTGAGTCTTTCAAATGTGCATTTTTGCCACTTTGAGCTCAACCAGCTGATCACCAGCCATCTAGTTTTCCATTATATTGGCAAGAAGGCAGACATCTCCAAAATTTAGCAACTCACATCATAACATTCCAACATCAGATGGAAAGACAGCATTACAGGTAGGAGGAAAATATGATATTTAAATTTGAAAAAAGCTGATGATGTGTATCATACTGTATTACTAACTGCCAACAAACTCTCGTAGGCTGAAGGTGAAGAAGGGCTTGGTGTCAATGGTGGCCCAGAGAACTCTGACCTCTGACCTTTGGGCAGTGACTCTGGAAAAAAGCCAAGGCTCCAAACACGACGTGCTGTCCATCTTCTGCCACAAACACAGCACACTCAAGCAAACACACAAGTAGGTCAAGAGTTTGAGTCCACCTAATTTGTTTTTTTGATCAAATTTTTATTTTATTTTCATTCAAACACAAAAATGATGTACAGTCCACCTAATTTCTTTGTTTTAGTAAGTCATTACAACAAAATATGTAGACGAAAGAATGGAGCAGGTTCATTTAGCTAATCTCGTGATAACTTAGAAAATCACTCACAACTTTTTCCTTTTATAAGTACAGTGCGTTTGCTTTGAAAGCTGCCTTACTTAACCATCATGTAACCAAGTAACCCACTGGTGGCTCAGTCTCTGATCACTGTTGCCCTGCAGTCCCACTCTCCCTCAGCAGGTGGTGTGTCTGTCAGTCGACGGCCTGAAGCAGAGTTTCGGTGTTGCCATGGCAGTGCCTGCTAACTGGTGGGTGGAGTACTCTGGACGTAGCAACCCTGTATCGCCACACAGTGCAGGAGTGAGCATCTTCTCATTCGCTGATCGACACATGTCTGGAATCACTCCTATTACAGAGGTGCTTAATTCACTCATTCATTTAATCAATCACAAGCCAAGTATCATCATTTTCATAATGTATGATACTTAAAGGTCTATCTAATCTTAGTTATTAAACATCACTGTGATTGTGTGTTTTCGTATCTTGTCTTCAGGGTAACACAATCATCAACACAGCAATACTGACCAACCAGCGGGTGTCACTTCCTGTCATTGTCCTGGCCATAAGTCATGATGGGAAGGTGTCGGATGTTACATCTGCAGTGACATGCCACTCCACCAATGAGAACACTGTCAAGGTTCGATTTGGTGTCATGTAATGTAGTGTTAAGGGTGCAACAAATAAAAACAAATATTGCTATATTTCGACCTCTCTCAGAAGACAGATGTTATCTGACATGCTATCAAGGGTAAGTTTCAACATCACATTGGGTTTAATCTGCAGTAATAGCTGTTTTGTCCACTTGGGGGGCTGCAGAACAAGCTGTAAACACATCTGACATCTTATCACCAAATAAAGTGGTTGTCAACAATGACAACTTGCTTTTTTACACATCCAACAGACACAGAGCAACTTTATCATTCAGTCTTGTTTGTGTCCAACATTAGACCAACATTAGACCACTGAGCTGGGTTTTTCACTATACGAGCAACATATTACACATTTAAATATAACCTATTGTTGATATAAAATACCTTCAGAATCCCCCAATCATACAAACCTGTGTACTGACTAAAAGGAACTTTAATCATAATTATTCTTCTATTGATGGACAAATCTGTAGCATTTCAAATGTATATGATACATATGGTGTCTGAGATACTGTTTCTACCATGTTAATGTCCTTATTGAAAGAAAGAAGTAAAACATTGTTATAAAGCAATAAAATACGTACTGTACATATGTCCTTTAATCACTAGTGTAATTGGAATCTTCTAAATGTTCCCTGAATCTGTCCATATCTGTCTCAATTCTAACCACAGGTGTCCAGTGATTGCTCCACCCTCTTTGTGGATGGCAGTGAATCCGGGTTGGGTAACACCTGTGCAACAGTGGAGTTTCTACTCGGGACGTTGCATGGCTCTGTGTGTCTGGAGGTGTGGGCTCCCTCAGTGCCGCTGCGAGTGTCCCTGTCAGACCCCGTTCTCAATGCCATCGATGGTTGGAACCACTTCACAGAGAAAGGGTAGGAAACAGCTCCAGCGTGTCTTCACTGTAGTTTATTCAGCCTCTTTATAAGCTTTATTGGCTTCAAGTATTCTCTCAGTGGCAGCATCATTTGCTTTCTTAAATGCATAGGCAGTGAACCCTCACTGGACAAAATAAGAAATATGCAACAGAGTAATTACTTGTTTTTGTAACTTTTCACTAAAGAGAGTATCCATGATGATGAGCCTTAGACCACAGTGTTAGCTAAAGCTGGAACAGCTTGAGGAAGGTTTGGATTTTGTATTTCTCTTGACTAGAATATAGTTTAGCTGACCATAATAAACAAGTAGTCTTCACACAGTGATGTGCCGACATACATTAGGAATTGTAGTGCCATTGCAAACACCTGAAAAATGTTACATTTTGCCAATAAACCTAAAATGCAGTGGAGGTTAAATGATCTTGATTGCAACTGTATTTTATTCACAAACATTGAGTGTGTCCTGTCTCCTCAGGTGTGTGCCGGTGTATCAGCGCTCCTCAGTCCAGGTTCTGACTCAGTTCACAGCTCAGGACTCCAGCAGCCGAACCACACACCTCCTGGGTTCATCTGATTGGTTTGTGGATGTTACAAAGCTGGTTCTTAACTCACTGAGAATAGAAGACCCTCGAGTGGCTTACCTTGGCGCCCAGAACAACCTGATTGGTTTACAACCAGGAAAGACATCACTCTATGTATGTGATAGTTGCACATCAATTCAGTTGGACACCTTCACTTACACAGCAGCAACATCATCATCATCATCATCATCATCATCATTATCATCCTTATTTCACTCTCCCTCTCTCTCTCTTTCACTGTCTCTCCTCTCTCTCTCTCACTCTCTCTCTCTCTCTCTTTGCATCTCTCTCACTCTCCCTGTCTCTCTTTCTCTGTGTCTCTCTCTATGTCTTTCTCTCTGTCTCTGTCTCTCTCTCTATTAAATTTCAATTCAGTTTGCTTTATTGGCATGAATGTCAGGTGAACAATATTGCCAAAGCTTCAAGGAGTATACAATTAAAATATAATTAATTAAATAATAAAAAATAGATGAATAAAAATTAAAAAATGGCATGTTTTGTGTGTGTGTGTGTGTGTGTGTGTGTGTGTCTGTTTGTTTGCACGTGTGTGTGTGTCATAGGTCTACTGTATGTAGAAGTAATTAATGTTTGTTTAGGATCAATAAAGAAAGAAACAATTAACAACAATATATTAATACAATATGGTAGGAGTCAAATGTGAAAACAACAATAAAACAAATAAAAAACCGAAAACAAACAAACAAAAGTCCACATGAAGTAGAGGAGGTGATTGGTCAGACTGTGAGGAGACAGACTGCAGCTGCCATGTGTTGTGCTGCTGGTCTCTGAGGCTGTGACAGGCTCTCACATATCGGGCTGCTTTTATGGCGCTGACACTAATTTCTCCAAGTATATGTTGCATCTTAATCTGGTCAGAGAGTGAATCAAAATCTTGGAGTTTACGTTCAATTTTTGTAAAGAACTTTGTACTAATGTCTTGGTATGCGCTACATTGTAGCAGGAAATGTGTCTCAGTCTCCAGCTGCCTGTGTGGACAGAGCTGACACAGCCGGTCCTCTCTGGGCAGCCAGGTCTGCCGGTGTCGGCCCGTCTCTATGGCCCGGCTGTGGTCACTGAGTCTGTACATAGTTAAAGTCTTCCTCAGTTTCTCATCTGGCACGGTAGTCAGGTACTCTGCCAGCGTGTACTGTCTGTTTAGAGGCAAATAACTTTGAAGTTTGCTTTGAGTTTTTGTGGTGGATGTCCAATAGTTAATGTAATTTTCTTTTTCTTTAGCTGTAATTTGGTTGGCCCAGATTGTGTGGGGGCGGTCCCGAGGCCTGCCGCTGTTAGAGGAGGTGAGCCTCAGGACCAGCTGGCTGAGGGGACTCCTCTCTATCTTCTTCTTTTGGAGATGGAGAGCTTTGTAATGGTAGGAGTTTGGGTCACTTGCTTTTAGGTGTTTGTAGAATTTGATTGCTCAGCTCAGCATCCATTCTTGGGGGTGTTCCTGTGGACTCTGAGGATGCTCTTACAGATCTCAGTGTGCAGGGTTTCGATCGGGTGTTTGTCCTATTTTTCAAAGTCTTGGTTTATAAGAGGACCCCACACTTCACTACCATAGAGTAAGATTGGTTCGATTATAGATTTAAATATTTTCATATATAAAGGTATATCTATGTTTGAAGACTTTTTTTATAGCGTAGAAACCCCTTCTAGCCTTGTCTCCGAGATCATTAACAGCCAGATTGAAATTCCCTGTAGAGGTAATTTTTTCGTTCTAAGTATGTGTAGCTGTGTATGTGTTCTATGTCAGTGGAGCCCAGTGAGAACCTATCTGGGTTTCCCTGACACCTGGGTCGTTTCTGGAATACAGTAATTCTAGACTTTTCCAGATAGACTGTCAGTACCCAGGTCTGACAGAAGGTTTGCAGATGATCCAGTTGTAATTCCTCCTTAGATGGAGTGGGCAGTATTACATCATCTGCAAAGAGTAGGCATTTAATTTCTGTGTCAGACAGGGTGTCACCAGGGATATCTGATTGTTTTAGTGATTTTGCCAATTCATCAATATAAATGTTAAACAGGGTGGGGCTCAGACTGCAACCCTGCTTCACTCCTCTACTTTGGGGGAAGCAATCGGTTTCCATGTTGCCAATTTTCACAGCACATTCATTATTTGTGTACATTGTTATAATATAAAATTACAAATTACAAATTTATTTCCATTTTTAAAGATTGATGTGATGATTCCTTTGCTCCAGATGTCAGGGAAATGTCCAATGTTCAGGACCAGGTTGAATAATTTTAATATGGCAATGTTGAATTTATGGTCACTAAATTTCAACATTTAATTTAAAATCCCATCAGGACCACTGGCCTTCCTTGGTTGTAGGGCCTGGATTTTAGCCAGTAGCTCCTCTTCAGTAATTTGATAGTCTAAAGGGTTTTGACTGTCTTTAATGACTGATTCTGGAGTTTGTAGTTTGTTGAGATCATTTTGGGCCAAATTCAGTGTAATAGAAATATACAAGTGTTTTTTTTTTTTTTCCGTATTTCACCATTTTGAACAGCCAATTCTTCCATCTGTGGTTTACTGAAAGAGTGCCATTTTTTCCAGAAATTATTTGAGTCAATGGAACCTTCACATCAAGTTGATGCTGTTCGCGCTGCTGCTTTAGTTCGGAGTGTTCTTCTGTCTAATTTCAGTTTTTCTCAGGAGGCGGAGCTCAGGGTTGTCAGGTTGTCTGTGTTTTTGATTTGATAAACTCCTGAGTGTTTTTCTCAGATGTCTGCAGTCTGTATCAAACCACTTTTCACTGGCTGACATTTTTGATCTGTGGTGTTGACACTTTTTCAGGTTGGATAAACGTGCCACATTGTCAAATATGTTGTTAAGACTCTGTAAAGCCTGATTCAGGCCATCGTTACTGTGGGGATATGAGGTGGAAAGAAAATGGTCTAATTGAGATTGAATTGTTTGATGTCTGATTGCTTTCTGGTAGTCGTCCTTGCTATTGGTCGTCCATCTATAAGTTTGTTTTGTATAGTTCAATTTAGTGGGTTCTGCTGCATGAGAGTCTGTTACTGTCTTTCTAATGTAGAGTGTTATTTTACTATGGTCAGATAATGGTATGAGGGGGCTGACTGTGAATGCCCTCAGACAGAAGGGGTCTAGGTCTGTAATGTTCTAGTCTACGGTGCTGTTGTGAAGAGGAGAGCTGTTTGTGTAGCAACCAAAGGAGTCCCCTCGAAGCTGACCATTAACCACGTACAGACCCAGTGTTCGCCACAGCTGCAGTAGTTGGTGCCCGCTTTTGTTGACAGTTTTGTCAAAGTTGTTCCTTTGGGGGTGTGAAGGGAGGGGAATGCTGATTTGGCCAGGTATATGTGTGTCTCCCTGTAGGGTAATAGAATATGGTTCTATACCAGTTCTGGCATTAAATGGACAGGGTGTAACTATTTAAGTAATTTATTAACTCAAATCAAAGTCTTTGTTCATAAGTAAGTCCGCATTGTTGTACAATTACTTCTGCCAAGAATCTGACATATCCTCCTGAGCGAAGAATATACATAGCACGGGTAAGCGCTACGGAGTCCGCCATGTCTTTCCGGGTGTAAAAAAAACTATGGACTGCCGAGAGGGACACAAAGCACTACGTAGTAAGGTTAAACGCGATTTAGCTCAGAGCTAGCTTGACTGCGGAACTGAGAGGGAGCTCAGCGAAAGCGCTCGTCACTAACATCTAACTAACTACATCTTTACCTCAATACTTGAATCAGTAGAAATACTTGACGCTGTTTTTTGTCCGTCAGGGCCACCGTAGCTTCTGGAACGTCTTCAGGACGGGAGGGGTGAGCAAAATAGTGTTGCAAGGTAGAGCCTCACAGCTAGATGGTGCTAAATACTCGATATATCACACTGTCCCTTTAAGGTCCCCACAGATCAGTACGCTTCCCTGGGCCTGGTATTGATTGATCTCATCTTCCAGAACGGAGAAACTGTTTTCATTGTAATAAGGGGATTCTTTTTTTTTTTTTGAACATTCTGTTTATTGGATTTTTTCCATATTCAAAACAAGTACTTGAGTAGCTCATAGCGAACATATTTTTCAAACCCCCCTCCCACTCCCTCCCCCACTATTTCAAATTACTGTGTGTATATATATGTATATATATATATATATATATATATATATATATATATATATATATATATATGTGTGTGTGTGTATATATGTATATATGTATATATGTATATTTCAGAGACATGTATGATGTTGAAAAACCTTCTGACATTGTCAAATGGGGAGCGATTCTGGATAAATCCAGTTTGGTCTAAGTGTATTAATCCGGGATGTGTTTTTCTAATCGTAGAGATAGTATTTTAGAGAATATTTTATAGTCCATAGATAGAAGCGAAATCGGTCTGTATGAACTGCATAATTTCGGGTCCGTCCCTGGTTTAGGTAGAACCGTAATCAGTGCCAATTCTAGAGATTATAGCATGATTATACGTCAGTAGCAAAGGGTTAAACAGTTTAGGGAGGAAAGTTTTAAAGAATTTGATGGGAAAGCCGTCCAAACCGGGGGATTTCCCTGACCTGATTTTGGAGATGGCTTCTGATATTTCATTTTCTGTAATAGCTCCCTCTAAGCTCTCCCTAGCTCCCTCATTAAGCTTATTAAGGTCATATTTATCCAGAAAAGCTTTGTTTTTTTGGGAAAATTACCTTGGGAGGAGTATTCAGTATTCAGTACTTCATACATTTTTTTAAACATGTTGTTTATTTCTTTCGGGTTGGTGATTGTTTTAGAACCTGATTTCAAAACATGTATTTCTCTTTGGGATTCTTCCAGACGCATCTGCCAGGCAAGAAGTCTGCCAGCTCTGAGAAAGAATGGAGCCATCGCCCTCCTCTGTCTTTGTAGGTGGACACCAAACGAATAGGGATTTTTTTGCTAATTAATATAGCCACTCCTCTAGTTTGCGAAGTAAAGGAAGAGAAGAACACCTGGTTGAAACCCCCTTGCTTTAACTTTGAATGCTCTGTATCGTTCAGATGAGTTTCTTGCAGTAAAGCTATATCAATCTGATGTTGTTTACCCTTTCTTTTTATGCAGTGATTGATACCTTTAACATTGAGGGTTAAGCATCTGTATTGCATGGATGTATTTGTCATTATTTAAATTGTACTAATATGGGAATTGCGTTGACTGTAAACATATACAGCAGAGTCCACATGCCAGACTGTTGCGAGAAGAATGTAACGAAAGAAGAGGAAAAGGAAAAAAAAAAAGAAAAAAAAAAGAAAAAGCACAAAACATTTGAATAAACCAGTAGTAACTGACCCCTATCACATTGACCTCATTTCCTACAGAGGTCTTCTTACCTACACTGAACTTGTGCGGTGATGGAAGCATTGCGAACATTGTTAGATTGTCAGCGGCCCTCCAGTATTGATACATATAGGTCTCTGAGTAGACCCTGACAATTAGAGGCAGAGGATGAATTAACATGAAACCAAACTTTTTCATTGTTGACATTGAATCTGAATCAGGTAACAAACTATTCTGCCCAATATATTAATTGCTTATAATTAAATTTATAATTAGAACAATATTGGAACAATATAGAGAGTATAACAAAGAGGGTAGCATAATAGGCCAGCTGCCAACAGACTATGAATGATAAAGAAAGAGAGGGACTTGTCTATTATTAGGTAAGTTATTCACAGCTTGGAAAATCAGTTAACTCTGAGACTAGAGCTCAACCCGGCAATGTGGTCTTTCAAATATGTTTCAAATAAGCACCAATAAAACTTAACCTTATAGATAGTCCCTTTTAAAATCAGTAGTAGTCTTGAGTATTACTGGGCTCTATGTGTCTCCTCTATAAATACCGTGAGTGTCCTGTTTAACGTGATGAGAATATCTCCTGGTATTCTCTCTGCAGGAACGAGGAGGCTGTCTCCGCTGAGTCAAACGACTTGGTCCCTCCAGATCCCGTGTCCACTCTGAGTATGGCCGGGTACAGCATCCCGAACTTAACTTCGGCTTGCTGGAGCTGTTTTTTCAGTGGGATGAGGGCCATTCTCTTTTGATCTAGCATGGGCAAGAGGTCGGGTAATATCATAATCCTGGAGTTGCCGTACTGTTGCTCTCCTTTTTTGCGGGCTGCGTCTAGTATCTGGGTCACATCCCTGTAGCGAAGGAGTTTGAGAGCGAAGGCCCTGGGTGCTCCCTGCTCGCTCGGGTGTCTCTGCAGCGCACGGTGGGCTGGAGAGTCCCAGAGTCTCTGGTAGCCATTTCTCCAGAAAGACCACGGTGTTAGCCCCTTCTACCCCCAACAGGAATCCCACAACTCTCAGGTTTTTGCAGCGCTGTCTGTTTTCATAATCATCGAGTTTGTCTCTGAGCTCCATAATTTCTTTTTGCGGTCGCCGCTCCAGCTCTGCCAGCCCGCGGTGCAGGTCCACAGCGGTGGTCTCGTATTCAGAGCACTTGGGCTCCAATGCGGTGATTTTCGTGTTTATCGTATGAATGGCTTCACTCATCTCGTCCACTTAGTGTAGTCAAGTCGTAATGGAGGTTTGAATTGTTGCCGCAAATTTTTGCATTCGGCGGAGAACCAAGAGGGTGGATCTGAAGTTTGTAACGTGTTGCTAGCAGCCATTGCTAGCTTTACCTCTAGCTCGTTGCTGTCTGAGGTCAACACTTTGGAATCTTTTGAGTTGTTGGTTGGTTTCTTTTCATGGTTTCCTGGCACAGGACACTCAATAATTCTATTGAGTGTACAAGGTTTGCCTAATACCAAATCAGCATTCCTCCTGAATCCCTGCTCTGGGTTACTCCTCTCAGTTTGGTGGATAAGAACACTATCTCTCTACAGCCTAAGGGACAACCAGTGGGAATGTCTCCTCTACTCCAAGTCTCCTGCAAAACAAACACATCTGTATCTCCAAACTCTCTGGTGAAGTCTGGGGTTCTGCTCTTAAGGCCAAAAGCAGAGGTCCTCAGACCCTGGACATTCCAAAATGAAATAACAAATAATTTAGATTTAATTTATCTTAAAACTCAAAAAGCATTCAATGTTAAAATGAGATAAACTTCCAAAATGTGTTTTGTCAATAAAGTAATTAATTTAAGAACACATTAACTATATCAGGTTTCAATCCATAGGTCAGTGGGCCAGGGTGTAGCTCCTGTCGTTGGTGTTGGGGTGGGACCCTTGGGGGCAAGAGTGGCCCTGGTCTGGCTTGAGGGGGATCATAGCTGCCCTGGTGGGGTCTGTGTGACATGGTGTGAAGGAAGATGAGGATGATCTGGTCTCCATGGAGGTTGTCTGGTTGGTGGTCCAGTGTTGGCTGGAGGTCCAGACAAGGTCCAGACCTTGTTGGTCTGAGGGGGTTGTGGGTCAAGCTGCTCCTTCTGCAGGGTGTGGATTGGTCTCTGTTGAGAGCGATGTCTTTCAGTGTCCGGGCGAAGATGGGGACTGTGTTTTTAAACAGGTGGACATGGTCGTAGAGACAGTTGATATTGGGACGGGAGTGAAAATCCACTCCTGTGTCACCCTCTAGTGTGTGTGTGTTGGTGTGTGTGTGTGTGTTGATACGAGAAATAAATAATTGAGAATGAAACAATTAAAAACAATTAAAAAGAAGTAAATTGTAAGTTGTGTTTCTCAGGTTCCACTGATCGTCCTCAGGTCGTGACATGAGGTGATATATTTAGCTGCAATGCTCTTGTTATGACTGAACTAAAAACTTGAACCCAAACGCACAACTCAGGAGACAAAGTGAACAAATTAAACAAATCTTTATTTTGCAAAGTTCAACAGAAAATCGCTCACAAGGAGGGAAGAACACTAAGATGACTAATAAACAAAAAAACACTCTAAGGAGGGAGAAAACTTACAAACAAACGCAAGGGCTAGACAAAGTATCAAAGACAATACAAAACCTGGCAAGACAGGGGCATGAAACAAAGGCAGACAATCCTGGACAAGGCGAGGGCTGGGAGCTGGTTCTCTGACACGCTAGACAAGACGAACTGGCACAGACAAAGGGAGACGCAGACCAGAAATAGACACGGGCACAGGGAACAGATGGAGACAATCAAGGTGGGGAGGGCAATTAGGCTGGTGGGAAGGACACAAGGGGAAGTGGCAAGTTACCTGAAATGAGAGGAGAGTTTAAAAAAAAAGGCAGGAAAACATGAAACAATACATGAGGGACCTAAGCACGGCCAGCTTTCTTGGCCATGACAGCTCTCACATTTGGGCATTTCCCCCAAGTAAATATGGGAGTTTCTCTATGTCTAACCCCTAAACCTAACCCTGTGTTTACAGAGTCTGTACATAGTCAAGGCATTTCTTAATTTTGGATATTTTACTGTGCTAATGTGAAGTTTCTTTTTAGGGTCAGATAACATTTTTGTTTATTCTGTTTTAGTTGTTTCCTTCCAGTATGTGATATAGATTTCTTTTTGTTGGTTGATAATGTGGTCTGATTGGCTTGGTGTTGTTGTTCCGAGGCTGTCCGGGGCATGTTAGATTGTCTGGACAGAGCCTCAAGACCAGCTGGCTAAGGGGACTCTTCTCTGGCTTCAGCTCTTGGCAGGTTAGATTTTTGTGTCTCTCTCTCTGTCTCTCTCACTCTCTCTGTCTTTCCCTCTTTCTCTCAGGTCATCTCAGAGCAGTGGGATGGTGTGCTGGGCCGATGTGACATCACTGTGACTTCTGACCCTGTTACCCCTGGTGACCTATCTGTGCAGGTGGTCAGTGGCCTCGGCATGTCAGTCAAAGCAAGCCCCGCCCACCCTTTCATCATCACAACAACAGTGACAGCCTACAATATCCTGCACAACCACCACCAGGTGAGAGGATATGTGATTTCTGAAGTGACCTTCACTGTAAAGGCTCACATGGTAAATTAAGCATTGCTTGTACATGTACATAGCACTAATTCGATCAATACAGCAACTGAGTCATGACATGCTCAACACTTTGGTTGAAACTGAAACGCTTATATACCATTAACTGCTTTATTTAGGTCACCACGGAAACACAAAGTTACCGCCATCCTCACATGTGCACTACCATAACCTCAACACAGCACACCTGTCACCAGGGTTAAAGAAATATTTTATCGTGAAGCAGAATTCAGAGGGGAAAAATATGTTAACCATCTCCCTCTATCTCTTTTAGTAAAAATATAAATTAATTATAATAATAATAATAACAATAATAATACAATTAATAATAGAATTCAGCGGTGACACCTGTGAGCATTAAGAGTGGATTTGGCAAAAGATGAACAGAGTGATGATCAGTCACTGATCAAGGGAAGAGCATTCAGTCCGTATCAGTTCAGTGGTAATCTCTAAAAACAGGGTTGCCAGGAAAACAGCATTTTCACATCTGATTCTCTTCATGGATAAACCATACCACAGCATTTTTTAAATTTGATGCCAAACTACAGGTGTCAAACATAAGATCTGGTCTGGTCTGGTTAGCATTTTTGATCTTAGCTGTTCTTTTTCAGTTTCATTAAGAGGGGCGTCCTCTCCCTCCCACAAGCTGCTTGCAAGTTGAAGATTATCAATGTAGCTATGCTGATGTATCTGAACTACACCATTAACAGAGGAAAGATCCATCCCTACGTAGTAGAAATTCCCATGCTCCACGCATCCAACATGGAATGCAGAGTTCAGTAGAAGAATCACATCTGTCGAAAAGATTGTGAGCCTGCCGAAAGAAAATCATCAAGGTGACATGCAAGTACACCACGATATCCCAGCATCCCTACCTGCATAGGCAGCCAAAACGTACTACTTCTAAACGATACATTGTTCCAATTCCTAAATGATCTACGTTAAGCTCCACTGAACGGCCTGTCGCTGAAAACTGCTCCAATAAGCTTAAAACCCTCAAATTTGGCTTTATTAGTATTAGATCACTGTCAACCAAAGCCTTACTGATACTGATTACTAATGATTTAATTACTGAGAATAAGCTGGACATGATTGGCTTATGTGAAACATCGCTGAAACCTTAACAGTTTTTTCCGATTGCTAAAACACAATTTTGCAAAAAATAGTGTGGTTTTATCAAAATACTTTACACAATTCACAAAACCACACACCCAAACTGCAAAATACCTCATATATCCTGCAAAATGAAGCACTGCAACCAAAACTACATATAGCATTATCAAAATCAAACTTTTGGTCCAGATGGCAAACACTTCATTCATATTACAGAGTTTTGTCTAACAAACTACACACTGTTGGGCATAATGAAAAGCACTCTCATCTTTAGCTTTGCCATAATACTAACATAGTTCAAACTGTAGAGAATTCTTCAGATTGTTCATATGCATAGAAATATTTGCAGATACATACACATGCTGTTGAAACATTTACAGGGCTTGAAGCAGGAAAAAATCCTGTGCCTGAAAATTTCTTATGCATTGGGGAGTGTGCGCATTGACATTTTGGCAAATGTGCCCATTGCCATAATCCCTATAGCAGAGGTCTTCAACAGGGGGTCCGCGGAGGTACTGCAGGGGGGTCGAGAATTTTTCAGATGATGAGACATTTTTCAAATATTTTTTATCCCACAAATTTGAATGTCTTTAAATACACATAAACATGAACACGTGCAAAAATCGAAGGTGCACATGCAGCTGATGTAGCAGCTGATAAGGGTAGGATCTGATACAGATAATTATCAGAGGTTTGGATTTGCACTAAATTAATAAAATTAAAACATGAATCCATTACTTTAACAGCTCAGTACTGTCTGTAAGATTACAGGTATGTGTATGTTTGGCAGTGGCTCAATTTCATTTCCACATTTATGTTTAAAATAGTAATGTCAATATGAGTCGCATGTATGCATGCTTATAGTGCAAATGACAGATGAACCTGTGTATTATTTGAACAGCTTAGTACTGAATGTACAATAACAAGGTACGTTTATACAGTTTAATATAAAACATAATTTTACACTGTATATATAGTAGGGGGTCCTGGCTCCATCTCTCCATCAGTTTGGGGGTTCTTGGCCTGAAAAACGTTGAAGACCCCTGCCCTATAGTATAGAAATTATGGGCGAATTTGCCAAAATGTTGAACTATCCTTTTAACATAAGATCAGATCAGCTCCGGATAGCTCCAAACTAGGCTGCCGCTGTCATGTTCTTCTATGGGACGGACAGTAGTGAGTTTGCTTTTGAACGGTAAAATATTAAAAATAAACCATACAAAGGTATATTTACAACTGTTACTGAATTACTGTATGTACAGAAAATGTTTGCTTCAAGGTTTTATTTGTCACTCCAAATTGAAGATTAGCCTGCTCTACAGTAAAAATGGCATAGATAAAATAAAAAGAGCAAAGCAATCGGCCTATATTAAGCGGCAATATAAAGCCCGCTAGCTTAATGCTAACGTATAATGTAAAACCTCATAGATGGGCTAACATAAATTAGCATAGATCGCCAGTTCGTGGCAATCGACAGCGATAGCAGTAAAGCTGCTAAAAGCTGTTTTAATTCTGGCTTTAGCGCTGTTACCACGTCACAGTCTTAATATTTTTTCATGTGAGAAAGTCACAGTTTAATCCAGTGCAGAGTCTGTGGGAGCCGCGACCGGGGACCAGGGCAACGGCTGTCACAGCGGCAGCAGCGCCCGTCTACTGATCTGATCGCCTGGGGCCGACCTCCGTCGTCATCCCGGGGGAGAAAACGAGCCAAGTAACTTATCCGCACGCTTTTAGAGGTTTACCACTGGCTAGTTAAATTCTTTTTAGGAGATTAGGACCATTTTTACCACCAGGATTTGGACCATGGCAACCGGATGCGAGAGGACGCTGGCGTGAATATCGCTGCTTCTCCATCCACAACAAAACAACTTTTTCTGCTGAAAATTTGAAAGCCAAACTGTCTTTTCAAGCTCTAAGCCTGCACTATAAACTTTTAAGGCTGCACACCTGAACGTCTGGCTCCGGTGGACTCACCTTTCTCCGTCGATCAGCTGTTAGCCCCGCTGGTCAGCTGTTAGCTCCGCTGTTAGCCCCGCTAATTAACCGTTGGCAACGCTAACTTCCAAACCGGCGTTCTCAATACTCTGTGGGCTATCCAGCATTACTCCGTTGGTCCTCTCTCCACTACAACCTCAGGATTATTCACCGCCTGGCTCCTGTATCACTCTCCTCTGCTACTGTGGTCTCCCCCGACCTGCGAAGATGTTGGCTGGTCGCTGCTCTGCCGCTGCTGACGGGATCTTTAAATACTCAGCGCTGGAGCTCCTGAACCTCTGCTGTAACTTCACCCCAAACTCCATCGCTAGGATTAAATCTTTTGGTCTCCTTCATCGCCCCCGCTATATGCACAGGGCCTCCAGACGCAAGTTTATGACGAACAACGCTTTTCCCTGCAGCACTGACAGCGGTGCTGCTATTCCCTCCATGTTGACTAACAGGCGCTCCATCGCACCGGCATTGTACCGTCCACCTTCAAAACAGCTTCAGTGACCCCCATCCTCAAGAAGCCAGGTCTGGACCCAGATGACTTACATAATTACCGGCCAATCTTCAACCTTCCTTTCCTAAGCAAAATCCTGGAAAGAGCAGTTGCCGCCCAACTCCAGCAGCACATGTCCAACCATGAGCTCTATGAACCCCTTCAGTCTGGCTTCAGGGCACGCCATAGCACAGAAACTGCCCTCATCAAGATCACCAATGACCTTCTCATCGCTGCAGATTCTGGCCACATCAGTATTCTGATCCTCCTGGACCTCTCTGCAGCCTTCGACACAATCTCCCACACCATCCTCCTCACCCGCCTATCTGATTACCTTGGTCTCACCGGTACAGCACTCTCCTGGTTCCAGTCCTATTTAACAAACAGGAAACAGTTTGTCACCATCGGAGACTCCAGTTCCACCCCAGCTCCAGTCAACCAGGGCGTGCCACAAGGCTCTGTGCTTGGACCCCTCCTCTTCACTATCTACATGCTCCCCCTTGGTCAGATAATTCGCAAACATGGTCTCAACTTCCATTCTTATGCTGATGATACTCAATTATATCTCTGCACCAAACCATCCACCCAGCTACCCCCACAGTCACTCGTCAACTGCCTGCATGATATAAAACTCTGGATGACATCAAATCTACTCAAGTTAAACACCAATAAAACAGAGCTCATGGTTGTGGCCTCCAAGGCGCTGCTCCAGAAGGTTGGAGATCTTCTCCTGGATGTGGATGGCTGCTCTATCTCCCCATCCACGGAAGTCCGCAACCTGGGTGTCATCCTTGATTCCACTTTATCTTTCCAATCACACATAAAATCCATTACAAAATCAGCTTTTTACCATCTTAAAAACATCTCCAGACTCCGGCCCTGCCTCTCCCAACCAGTGGCTGAGACCCTCATCCATGCCTTCATCACCTCCCGCCTGGACTACTGCAATGGAGTCCTGTCCGGGCTCCCTTCCAAAACCCTGGACAGGCTCCAGTATGTGCAGAATTCTGCTGCCAGGGTTCTCACCCGCACCAAGCCCTGGCAACACATCACCCCCACTCTCATCCGCCTTCACTGGCTCCCAGTTAAATCACACATCACCTACAAAATTCTCCTCCTGACCTATAAATCTTTCCATTCCCTCGCCCCCCAATATCTATCTGACCTCCTCCACCCCTACACCCAGTCCCGGACGCTGCGCTCATCAGGCACACACCAGCTCTCTATCCCTCACACCAAATTACAAACCCTCGGTGACAGAGCCTTCTGTGTGACAGCCCCCACTCTCTGGAACTCTCTCCCAGCTAAAATTCGCAAACAGACTTCTTTGGAGACTTACAAAAGAGACTTAAAAACCCATTCTTTTTAATAAGGCCTATCAGCTCTAGATCCAGCCAAATCAATCAACTTTTCAATTTTTTATCTTTTATGTATTTTTTTGTTTTCTCCATTTATTCGCTGTTTTGTTTGTTCTTTTTGTGTCCTTGGGTACCCTGAAAGGCGCTATAAAAATTAAATGTATTATTAATGTTGGTCTCACTGATGAAATCTAACAACTGTGGCAGTCGCATTAGTTTGCCTGAGTGAAAAGTGTGCAGGGCCTCTGGGCAAATGTTACATCAATCGCTCTGGCTAGTTGTCCGAGGTACCTGAAAACTTACGGCCCGCCCTACTCTGACCTGATTGGCTAGAACTCCTTGGTTACCTTGAGTACCATTGGTAGTTGGAACTATCACTTTAAATGACTGGCTACAGTTTGTTTTTTTTAAATCATGTTGCTGTGGCAACATAATTTAAAAAAAAAACAAACAAAAGAACACTTCACCAAAATATTGCTACGCCGGATTTCCAGCACCTTGCCGGAGGTCTTCAAGCCCTGCATTTATTTTTTTATTTTTCACCAAACAAGTCAGAGCAACATATGCACAGCAGATATATTTACATTGAAGTGAACAAAAATATGCTCACAAAACAGTAAACTGAAAAAGAAAATTGCAGAAAAGAAATGAGTCAATGCGAGAGGCTGCTCTCTGTCAGTCTCGCAGTGTCAGCCCATGGTTGATGACATGATTAACTAAGGTTGCTCTGATTTCATTTGAAAGTTGTTGTCTTCTTTGGCCTCACCTGTTACTTGCATGTCACGACAGGGAGAAATCAAGCAGTAAACATCATGTCATTCGGACGATCTATGTCTGACTTCCTGTGTCCAGTGGGTGGCGCTATGGATATGACACAGTTTTGATGCACGGATATATGCAGGGCGATTCCCTCCACATTCCTGAGATATTTGGCGCAGATAGGACATTGTATGGTGGCAAGCAGGCAGCCTTTGACAGCCTCCTGTGCCCCCCCTCTTGCCCCCCTCCCCTCGAAATATTTATGGATTAAAAATTATAACAAATATAGAAAAAATTAAGACACTGAGACATTAACAATCAATCATCTGAAGAAATTGTTTATAAAGTTCCAATGGTGATTGTTTTTTTTTTCCTGTGTCGTGTGATTTGATTCCCACTAAACATTAGACGTCTGATGGACGTGCAGATCATGTCTTTATTGCGAAAATGACCTCGAAAAGACGTCGTTTGGACGTCTAATGTTTAGTGGGTTGGCTGGTTTGCACGGCACGCTGAATTTGACGTTCACGTTAGCGGTGGTTGATGGATAGCGGCTAGTTAGCAACTTAGCAATTGTGTCAACAGAGCAAAAACAGGGCGTCGGCACCGGCGGCATCAGCGGCGGCACCGTCTTTAACACAAGACTCGGAGACTGGTGGTAACATTCCCGAAAATGTGGAGCAAGAAGCGGGAGCACCAAGCAGGGATTAAAAACTTTTTTTTTACCACCGTTCCAGAAACGTCCTAAAAATCATTTTGAACCGTCCCGAATCGTCCTTTGATTAATAAAGGACAAAAAAATACATTGTTGATGTCAAAAACAACAGCATGCTAAACCCTAAAATAAAATAAAAATGAATCCTCCAATGTCTAACATTACACTGACTGATGACGCACAGTTGGTATTTGTTAGGGCCTAGAACGTTTTTCTAAATATTAAAATGAATAAAATATTTTAATGTTTAATTGTCAAGCTTTACTTTAAGTACATGGACTAATAGACTATCTGTATTTTTATAACAATTAATGGTAATACAGTATAGCCATGTCAATAATAGCATATTGAATAGAAGGTTAATAATATGCAGTGATTGACTCGCTTGTTAAAACGTCTCTGATATCTGAGACGTCTCTGACAGACTGATATCGTCAAAAAAGACCCTTTGGAAAGAAAAGGTTTCCAACTCCTGGAACTCCTGCGTTGACATGTCTGAATGTGTGGGACGTTAAAGTATCAATCGTTATCAAAGTATCTTTCTACCACAATTCCCACAGTTTCTTAGCTTCCTAGCTTACTGGCATCGTTAGCCACTAAAAGCTCTCTGCCCCGAAACTCAATGTAGCAGCTACCGTTGCCGAGAGAGTGGTGATTCTGTAGCGTCAGCTTACGTCAGGCTCTGTGGGAAAAGTTGTTTCGCCATCACTCTCACGCCACACTGGTTGGGCTATGTCCTGGGGCTGGGTACACTCTTCTCTAGGCTTCAGCCAGCGCAACTTCGTGTTGAGTGGTAGTAGCTACCACAGTATCCTCGTCTCGTCCGAGCTCGAACGGTAAACAGCGCGAGCGCAACAGGCTGCAACATTGTTGCCACTTATGTCACAGAACAACATAAACGCGATTGCGCCAGCCAGTCCTGTTTCATTTACCTGTTCACATAAATCTTTTGCCACCGACCACCATTCTGGTTTGCAGAAAGTGATGAAAGCTTTTAAAGAGAAAAATGTAGTCAGCCAAAATTCTCGTCGTCTCGAGGTCGGCCCGAGTTAGATTATTGATCCTCCCGATGACAATTTATTACGTCCCAGAGACTTGAACCTTGGTGAGTTATAAATCCATTAACATAACTTCCTTGTGGGGGCTAACAAGTCGCCTTCCACTTATTCAGCGTGCTTAAATATGAGTCATGTTTCAGAAAAGCGCCCATTTGTGCTTGTTAAGCCAACTGCTTGTTAATGAGAGTGAAGAATAATCTGACAGCTGTCAGTGTCGGCTGTTTATCTTGCCACAAATCTTCAACCTCTTCCAGATATTGAGTTTACTGTGACTTTGCTGTTGTAAACATTGCTGTTCCTATTAACAGTCACAGTAGTTATTTCTTGGTTTTGTCACATTGTTAGATGTGTAGCCTGTATTTCTGGTTTGTACTTGCCCTCCAATAAATAGCCTAATAGTAAACCAGTGTTTCATTGCTTTTTAAGAATTCCAGCTGAATTGCATGTCTTCTAAACCTCAGTATTATGATAATGTGAATAAACTCATGTTGACAATAATTTGTTGACACAAAAGAAATGGCAATTGCATATCACTCACAGCTACACAGGACACAGCTAAGTAGTTAGCTTTCTATAAGTACGTTGTTTATTAATTTTACATTAATCTACATGTTGTGTTATTAAGGCCTGAAAAACAATTTGGCGCACGCACGTACTGCCCTTTTCTGACTTTGAGCCCCTGCCCCTCTACAATCATGTGCACGTCCGTGACAGTCACTATCTGAATGGGCAAGTTTTTAGTGTGAGTGCTGAAGGCATTCACACTATTGTTCTTCTGGAATTTCTTTTTAGTGGGCTGTGCTCGCCAGCCCACTATGGACACCTCCATAGCAAAGCTGTATTGATATTCACTGCGCCTCTTTTTATTAGTGGGCTGTGCTCGCCAGCCCACTATTGATATTGCTCGACCCTTTTCTCATTAGTGGGCTGTGCTTGCCACATTGTATCAAAATGTGCAGCTTTTTAAGGACATTACTGCTTGTATTTTTCTCATTTCTAACTATTATACTTTTTGAAATATTAAGCTTTTTCCGCAACATTTTCCCCATTCATCCTTATGGGGATTTTTTCAAATTTCATTCTCCTATAACTTCAGCATACGTTCAGCTATTCAAACCATTCAAATATTAAAATGTTCAGCTTGTTCAGCTCTTTCAGCCTTGAGCTTTTCAGCTTTTCAACTTTTCAACTTTTTCAGCAATCCAGCTTTTTCCAAAAAACATTTAACATTGCCGCAGATGGGAAAAGCTTTAAATCCTCTTCAAAACTCATCGCCTTTCAACCTCTTTTTGCTCCTCATACATTGAGCGAGAGACACCATTCAAACTTTAAAGCACTCAGCAGATCTTGAACTATTGGACCTGTATTCAGTTTAAAAAAATCTTGTACGGTCTTGAAATAATCGCAGTTTTAGTTTGAGCGACTTTTAGCCCGTCTTCTGAGTTTATAATGGGTGTGTATTGCGTCGGCTAGAGTGAGTGACATCACCAACTGCCGCACGCCAGAGTGTAGAGCTGCCACGAAAAAAATGTTCAAACTTGTTTTCAGCTTGAGTTTGATCCCTCACCTTTTACTTGACATAGACAATATATACATAGAAATGTAGGAAATCTTGTGGGCTTTCAGCTGATCTTCTCATTTCAGATGTGGGACTTACGGTTTTGGATCTAAAAGCCCGAGACCGACAGCAACTCTCAATCCTGTCCCATAAGCCGCAATTTTAATTTTGAGCCGAATTTTCTGGAAATTAGCAGACTGTACCTGATTTGTCTCTCGCTCTCCCGTCCTCATTTTGCACTCTTCAGAAAGAAATGACCGCGTTCAGCAACTCCTCCTGTCACTCACCATACAATTATTTTGACGATAACCCTCACAGTTTTTTCAGAAATCGCAGGAGTTTGGGAGGTGTTTTCCCATTCATTCCTTATGGGGGACATTTTCGTCTCTGTCCCTGGTCCTGATACAGCATGTCTGCAGCCATTTCAAGCTGTTCCTGCCTTTAACTTTTCACCTTTCAGCCTTTTTTCACCTTTTTAATCTCTTTCTGCCCCCATACTCTGCAACTTTTGGGCCTTTTTCAGTCGTTTTTCACCATTTTAAGCTCTTTCTGCCTTTAACTTTCCTCATCACCCGGAAATCGCAATTTCTCTCGTTAAATCATGCATATTGGTGTTGAAACTTGCCTGAAAAGCTGGAGTTTGAAAGTGGCTTATTTTTTTCGCTTTGGCTCTTTTTCCGAACAGGAATAGCGCACAATAGTTCGCGTTCCTAAAGCACAAGATTTTGACTCTGCTCCTGTGGTGACGTTACCACAGGAGGCTACTTGCATAAGCATCGGCTCACAGCCGTCCTCAGCCAGACTTTCTGAGTGAGCACGCCGAATCTGCTTATTTCTCTGTCATTTTCACTATAGGCTTACAGATAAAAACAGCTGCACACTCAACATGCGGCATTACCAAATGAACACAGATTAATTCGTCCTGAACGGACATAATAACAGCCAGTCTCGTGCCAGAACTGCCTGCAAAACATGAAAATGGGGAATGACGGAACGGAGTCCATAGAAAAACAAAGCGCACACAGTATTCCACCCTCCCACACAGCGCGCTGATTCGTTAGCACACCGCCAATAAGAACGGCCATTCAGCTGGCACACAACCAATCATAGAATCCAATGGCTCAGACATCCGACAGCCCTCCTCCTCAGACTTCGCATGCTCAATCGGAGCAGAAAACGTCCAAACGGCTCCGAAAGCTTCCAACGCAGCTGAACACACCGGACAGACATGTTCCCGACCTCGTCCGAGTCTCTCCAAACGCTTCAGACGTCCAACGGTTGGGCCGGTGTGTTTCTGCCTTTAAGCTCTTTCTGCCTTTAACTTTTCACCTTTCAGCCTTTTTTCACCCTTAAGCTCTTTCTCCACAGCCTTATGAGCCTTTCAGATATTCATCTTTCTGCCTTTTCAACTCTTCAAACATTCCGCTTCATGTTCACCTATGAAATCTTCAACTTTTTCAAGTCTTTCAGCCCTTTTCAACTTTTCTGTCTCTTCATCTTTTTAAAATGTTCATCTTTTTGCCTTTTCAGCTTCTTTATACATTCAGCTTCATGTTCAGCTACAGAAAGTGTTCAGCTATCAACATGTTCAAATTTTTAAGCTCTTTCGGCCATGACCTTTTCAACTTTTCAGCTTTTCGGAATTACATTCAGCAGATTTCGCTTCAGACTTCAGCATTCACACTGTATTTTCGTAGGAAATGCAAATTTTATTTATTATTTGTTATTATTATTCTTCCGTACGTTTTTTGGCACCTATCTCCTCCTACAAATTTTGAGCTCTTGAAACCATTCAACCATCAAAATGTTCAGCTTTTTTAGGACATGTGTATTTTTCTTATTTCTACCTTTCATACTTTTGGAAATATTAAGCTTTTTATGCGAAATTTTGCCCATTCATCCTTATGGGGAATTTTTCAAATTTCATTCTGCTATAACTTCAGCATACCTTCAGCTATTGAAACCGTTCAGCTATTAAAATGTTCAGCTTTTTAAGCTCTGTCAGCCTTGAGCTTTTCAGCTTTTCAACCTTTCAGCTTTTTCATAAATTCAGCGTTTCACCCCAAAAAATAACATTGACGCAAATTGGAAAATCTTAAAATCGTCTGCAAAACTCATCGCCTTTCAACCTCTACTTATCCCTCATACGTTGAGCTGGAGACGCCATTTCAACTTTAAATAAACGAGTCAGCGAAATTTGAACTATTGACCCTGTATTCAGTTTCTAAAAATATTGTACGGTTTTGAAAATGTCGCAGTTTTAGTTTTAAGGAGTTTTAGCCCGTCTTCTGATTTTATAATGGGTGTGTATTGCGTCAGCTACAGTGCGTGACATCAACGCTAGGGTGTGAGGCCGCTCGAGACAAAATTGTCTTCAGCTTGATTCTGAATCCACATGTTTTACTTGACATAGACAATATATGCATAGAAATGTAGGAAATCTTGTTGGCTTTCAGCTGATGGTCTCATTTCAGATGTACGACTTACAGTTTTGGATGTGGAAGCCCTGGAGCGACAAGAACCCGAGCAGCCGCTCCACAAGCCGCAATGTTAATTTTGAGCCTAAATTTCCGTCCGAGAGCAGACGGTAGCTGATTTGTCTCTCGCTCATGTGCCCTTATTTCTGACTCGACAGAAATAAAAACGACATGAGCGAGTTCAGCCATGTCTCCTCTCACTCATCATATAAATATTCTGGCCATAACCATTACAGTCTTTTCAAGAATCGCAGGGGTTTGGGAGGCGTTTTCCCATTCATCCTTATGGGATCCCTTCATCTCTGTCTCTGTTACTTCTCCTGTGTGTGTATCTCAACAATGCGTGTGTATTGCGTCAGCTAGAGTGTGTGACATAATCACTTGATTGAGAGCAGCTGGAACACTGGAGAAAGAATTCTCTTCAGCTTGATTTGGATCCCACATCTTTTACTTTACATAGACCAGTGGTGTCAAACTGATTCAGGAAAGGGCCACTGTGGCTGCAGGTTTTTATTCCAACCAAGCAAGAGCACACCTGATTTAGATCAGATGTGCTCTTGCTTGGGGTTCCTCCTGCTCCAGCGTATGTGCAGCCATTTTAAGCTCTTTCAGCCTTAACATTTGTACATTTTCATCCTTTTTTCACCTGTTTTAGCTTCTTCAGCCCTCTCACAGCTCTACAGCTTTTCATCCTTTTCCATCCTTTTCATGCTTTTTTCACCCTTTTAAACTCTTTCAGCCTTTAACTTTTCAACTTTTTAGCCCTTTTTTTTTACCATTTTAACCCCTTCCAGCCCTCTTACTCTATAGCTTTTGATCCCTTTTCACCTTTTGAAGCTTTTTCGGCCCTCTTACTCTACAGCTTTTCATCCTTTTTTCACATTTTTAAGCTCCTCCAGCCTTTCACTTTTCACCTTTTTAGCCTTTTTTCACCATTTTAACCTCTTCCAGCCCTCTTACTTTACAGATTTCACCTTATTGAGCTCTCGTTCATAATTTTTTCACCTGTTTTACCTTTTTCGGCCCTCTCACTCTACAGCTTTTCATCCTTTTTCAGCTTTTTCAGCTTTTCCGGCTCTCTTACTTCATCCTTTTTAAACTTGTTTGTCCCTCTTACTCTACAGCTATTTACCTTTTCATCTTTTTTTCACCTTTTTAAGCTCTTTCACCCTTTAACTTTTTTACATTTTCAATCTTTTTTCACCTGTTTTAGCTTTTTCGGCCCTGTCACTCTACAGCTTTCCATCCTCTTCCATCCATTTCATCCTTTTTTCACCCTTTTAAGCTCTTTCAGCCTTCACCTTTTCAAGTT
>CAEMYA010000754.1:0-27581 GCA_903131615.1 Diplodus sargus | reverse complement strand
AGTTACCCCTCTTTCTCTGGTTTGAGTTACCTCCCTTTGTGAAACGGAAAACTCATAGTTTCCCTCATTTCAGGGTTAACAGACTCAGAGTTTTCACTAAACCTGCTTTGTGAAACGGACCTCTGGGTAAGCTGAGTTGTGTAGAGCAATGGGCTTTGTTGGATTTGAGTGTATAGCCTACATTACATTTACATTTAGCAGACACTCTTGTCCAAAACAGCTCACCCCTTAGCAAAATGTAGTTTATTCAAGTGTACTACAAGTATACTTAATTTATACTAAAAATTGAGGCAGTACACTTGAAGTGTACTTTTTATATACTACATTTTATATACTTAAGAAAAGTATAGTGAAGTATACTTGGCTTATACTGAAAAGTATAAAGAATAGTCTAAGACTAAGTACATTAATACTTAGAATTATACTTTAATACTAAAACTTATACTTGTACTTTAGTATACTGTGGACTGTGGCGCAAAGACTCTTGGGTATTCTGTTGTTGTTGGTGTAATTATGGTTCGTGAATGTGTTTGTGAATAAGATGATGTGTAAAACGGTTGCGGGTTAATTCACATCTTTGATCTGTGGTTAAATTGTGTCGAATTAACAAAGATGATAAAAATGTTGGCACCGTGAGTGAAAGGGTGTTTTCTGGGAGAGACTTCCCGTCTGTTAAAGTGGCAGTATGTGTGGTAATAAATGATGAATCACTTGCTAGAGCTTGCCACATTATTAATGCTAATTCTTACAATATATTGATGTAAGTACAGAAAAAGATGGAGTCAATTTAGCAGAATAAAAGTGTTTTTCACTATAGTTGCTTTGAGGTATTACCCCTGTAATAAACTTACATGTTAATAAACTAAAATGTGGACTGGAAGTATGTGCTTAGTACACTAGAAGTATATAGATGAGTGTACTTGTTGTATACTTGAAAGTGTACTTCTGTAAAATTAAAATGACCTTATAAAGTATATTTAAAGTATACTTTTATAAACTTAAAATGTTCCAATTTAGTCCGAAGAAGTATTAAATTAATATACTTTCTAGTATGCTACAAGTACATGGTCCATAGCATACTTGCTATACTTATACTTATACTCAAGCATACTTAATAAAATGAACTTCAAGTATACTACTTTTTGCTAAGGGACAGTAAGTCATACATACACTTATGGTAGTATCTTGCCCAAGAACACTTCCACATGCAGACCAGGGGAATGGAACGGACGACATTGCAATCACAAGACACTGGCTCTACCCCCTGAGCCACCACTGAGATTATTATTATCATCATTAGAACATTAACTATGCTAAATTTGTATTAGACTTAGTCAGAGTAGATTTTTCAGTATTTTGCTTTTGTATGAACTCATAAATATCCGTACAGACTTCCCAGTCTAACACTGAAGAGGTTTGGGTAAACAGACACACATAATTCAACATTTTCACCAACAATGTGGTGACATCTGAATTTTATCGGGATAGACTGAGATTTCTACTATGCTAATAAAAAAAAATAGGCTGTCATCCCTCTAGAGGCGTAAAGGTGAAACAAGACGTGTGTCTAACACACCAACCTCCTGTTGTGCAGCATGTGTCCGCAGTAGAAAGGCTGCCGTTTCACGTTGAACTGGCTGTAGTAGAGGATAACATGATATTTCACCAAGTGCTGAAGATTTGAGTGCGCAAACAGAAATGCCAACAATTGATCTAAATAGAAAACTGTGTATTAGAATGTCTTATTAGCAGAGTGGCGCAGCGGAAGCGTGCTGGGCCCATAACCCAGAGGTTGATGGATTGAAACCATTCTCTGCTAATTTTATCTTATTTTTTTCCCCCTTTGCCTTTAATTTACCTTTAGTTTCATTTTATATAGTAATTATTGAGTTAAGACACTTCAATTGCAATTGATACAAGTAAAACATAGGTTGGCTTCAGATCCGCACGTGCATCTGTGAACCATCATGAGGTCATTTTGTGCATGTTTAAATTTTTTCTACTCCATGGCATTAAGTTCCCACCCTTTTACTGTGGCTCATTCATTCTGATGTTTAAACCAAAACCTTTACATGTAGTGAAAAGTCTGGAGTCCTGTAGTATTATTGGTCTCTCACCTGATGGTGCTCAACTCAACACACATGCTGGGCTTGATTTCTGTGACCATTAATGATAGAAGACCATCGCAACATTACAACTTTATAGTTCATATGAACAAAATATATTAAGTGTTCACAGTAAAAAAACATCTCAACAACTGGTTCCCAGACTTCGCTGGCTCATCATATGGTGGGACATAAGAAGACAGCAAAAAATAAGGACAAAAGTACATGACTGTCAGACAAATTGTGACCATAATTATAATTATAATTATACTAACGTCTCAGAATTTTTGCTTATCAATAAATGACATTAATGACAACACATCAGCATGACATCTTTCAGAGTCATTTTAATGACAAGATTTCAGCTTGGGCTGGCACCATTAAAACTTTCCATTCTCACAGTGTCTAAAAATACATGTGAAACATTTGTTCTTTTCATTTAATCCTCTGCATGAACTTTTTGACCAGTCATATTGTCGGTGTTGTTGATGCAATCAGATCACATTCTACTAAAGAAATGTCTGTTTCCAGATGGGAGGTGAACTGGTGGTGGCACAACACCAGGGTGTTTTTGTCTACAACTGAGAACAAGTAAGAGAAAGACCAGAAAAAAATGTTAATCCCATTTAGTACAAGTCAAGTATAAATGACATTACTAGCAACAATTTTCCAAAGCATACCATAGGTCTGAGTGTGGGATTTAGGAGGACCTATAGCAGAAACATTGGTGTATAATCACCTTAAAGTACTAGCCCCTTTCACACAGCCGTTTGCATGCGTCTGCATGCGGGCGAATCACACAGTGATTCACACTGATTCGCTGTGTTTCTGTGACAACAAACCATTTTATGGACAGAGGTAGTGGTTCCTTCCTCAGTCTGTAATGTCGCAACATCATGATTCCAGTAGCTCAGAACAGACAAATCAAACACTGACTCTTGAGAGGGCCTGTCACAATTTTAAGTTATCTACACTCTTGGAAGTGCAGGGTCGGACAGGGGGGTACCCAGATGGTTAAAATCTGCAATACCACCACTAGATGTCACTAAATCCCCAAAACTGTACCTCTAGATG
Organism: Diplodus sargus; assembly: GCA_903131615.1. Taxonomy (NCBI): domain Eukaryota; kingdom Metazoa; phylum Chordata; class Actinopteri; order Spariformes; family Sparidae; genus Diplodus; species Diplodus sargus. The sequence goes on along the minus strand of CAEMYA010000754.1, from coordinate 24,402 downwards.
AAACAGGTGACTGCCTGGAAAAAACACTTTTAAAACTCTATGACAACAATCTGTGACCTACCTTGGTAAATGGTCACTAGTAATATAAAGTACACATGAATTGTAGCGTGTGAGCTAAAGCATGAAAAGGGTTTGGTCCTGTAATTGCAGGTCTGTAGCTAAACAGTTTTTCTTTATAGACACAAAACATCTGGAAAGGATGAGAGAGAAAGAGAAAAGATGGAATAAGTAAATATGGTAACAGTGTCACAGTTTGTGTTGTTGTAACGCTATTTAAACCAAGTCTCTCTCATTCAAAACTAGGGTCTCTCAATCCAAAACAAAACAGAATATATTTGCCAAGTGTTAGGTGAGGAGTGCTACTGATAAGCTGCTCAGAGCCTCAGAGTCGGCTGCAGAGCCTGGCCATCTGGAAGAATAAACACCAATAATCACATCATATTCTGCTCTGATCCAACGGGAGGAGCGCTCAGAAATTACTTTTGGGATTAAAAAGTGGATTTATCTTCACTCCTGTTTATCAAAGGAGGTAGTCTCCATTTTCAGGTGTTTATGTTCTCTAAAATTGACTGCTATGAGACCAAACATAACATTAATAAAACTGGAGAACATTACCTCGTCCATTAACATGTGTGCCTGAGCCACATAGCTTTTCATCAGCAAATGGTGGTTGTTTAATGATGTATTCATTACCATTGTATCAAGTTTGGACTTTACCTCATGAACAGAATGTTACAGAGAGGAGAAGGGAGAATGAAGAGAGAGAACCAGAGTCCCTGCTGAGGGCGGACCTCACTCTGAAGTTGATCTGAATTCAAACACACAGATACTCACACCTGGCTGGTGGTGTTGCTCCCTAGCTTACAGCTAATGTACTTTACAGTAATGTGGCAGTTAGGAATAAATAAACACTCCTGCCAGTAACACAAGTAAACACATATTATCCTGTGGTCAAACTTGATACAATGGCAGTGAATACATCATTAAACAACCACCATTTGCTGATGAAAAGCTATGTGACTCAGGCACACGTTAATCAACGAGGTCATGTTCTCCAGTTTTATTAATGCTATTTTTGGTCTCATTCTCTGACTTTATCCTCACTCTCTGACTCTCTACAGGATGTCAGAGTGACAGGCGACCAAATGAAATGCACCGTTACCTTAAGTAAACTTGTGTGCTTCTTTGAGTTTGACCAATGTTGGAAACATTTGAGATAATGTAAGAATAAAACTTAACAAAACATATAACAAAGTCTCATCATTATTAGACATTTCAATGAACTGTATATCTTAAATAATAAAGAAATGACAATGTGCCTCTGTGTGTGTGAATTAATAGTATTAACTATAACAGTCCTGTCTATCCATAGTCTATCTACCCTGTGATCAACCTAGACCTAACCCTCCCCTGGCTTGTGGGCCACAGCCGGTGGCAGACTGCTGGTGTGTCCTCAGGTTGCAGATCCAAGCGAACCGCTTCCCACACTGGTCACAGCTGAAGGGTTTCTCCCCTGTGTGAACTCTCTGGTGCTTCTTCAGGTTTCCGGCCTCTGAGAAGCGTTTCCCGCAGGTGTCGCAGCGAAAAGGTTTCTCTCCTGTGTGAACTCTCTCATGAGCCTCCAAATTGGAAAGACCGGAGAATGCCTTGCCACAGGATCGACATACATAGCTCTTCCTGCGACGCTCACCAGGAACAATGCTGGCACCCTGGCTTTGACTGTGGTGAGCCAAGAGGCTGGCTTGATGCTGTGCAGCTATGGACACTTGAAGGCTGGCCAATACTGCTGTGGTGCCCCTAATAGGTAAAGCTGACTGTGGAGCCATTGTGGAGTTCGTAGTCCTACTGCTTGAACTGATACCAGAGATACTTGTTTTATCAGCACTGCCAGCATTACTGACAGCAGCCATGCTGGAGGACAGTGTGGTCTGTTGTTGCTGTGACATCCTGTTGGTGTCGTGATGATGCTGCAGCAGCTGAGCCTTGGCACTTCTTATCATGGCTGATGTTCTGCTCCATAAAGGCTGGGAAGATTGAGTCTGCATCCTCAGAGGTATGGACACAGTCCCTGTTGACAGAGCTGGAAGCCGGAAAATGTGTCAGTACACATCCACAACATCATTCTCTCTGAATGGCTCAAACATGAAACTTACACACTCCAAAATAAATCAAAATCTGCTACTGCACTGACAGTAAAAAAAAAAAAAAACACCACGTCACTTTAATGTGTGATATTTATTCATATAATATAATATATATAATTTAGCAAAAACAGTGTTTCTCCTAACTCAACAACTCACAAAATTGAGCCTTGACCTTCTCCATGGGCAACAAAGAAGGGGCCCATATGCACCAATGATTTAGAATCTGCTGTAGCCATTTCACAAATGTTCTTCTACCTAAACAACTCTTAAAATCTGAAGATGTGTTAAGGGAGTCTGGTGATGTTGTGGTTACTCTAGCTCAATGTTAGATCAGTTCAAAATTGTAAACAAACATCTGCTGCGTATGTTGGCACTATACCAACATACGCAGCACTTGCAGAGCCCAAACATTTAATTTACATTAAAGTGAACCACATGGAAAACAGACAGCCTTGAATCAATTATGACATTTGTTGTGGCTTCTTCGTGTTGTTTCACAAAGGACATAGTTGAGTAGACTCCCCTGGGCACATGTACACATAGCTGAAAGATCACACGTGCACCCCATGCCTCTGTCTCTAGCACTCCATTCAAAATATTGAATTATATGACCTTATCTATATTTGTTGCTGCAGTTATCTCCTGACATGATCATTTCTACAAACTAACAAGAAAAGAAAAACAAAACAATGGCACAAGAAGGCTCAGAAAGGAAAGTAGTCGATCCCTCACCTTGTGACACCGATGGCTGGATGTGAACTCTGGAATGGTCAGATTCAGAGGAGAAACTCTGCCCTCCAATCATCCTCACCGCTGAAGAAACTGAGCCTTGAGGAGGCTGAAGCACATGCTGAGGTTGTAGTTCACTCTCCACAATAATAACTCCATCCTGGTCACACTCTGAGGAGTCATCCACAGTGAAAGAACATGAAGGGCCACCAGGGGTCAATACAGAGTCACCATCAGGGGCCCAACGGGTGAAGAATGTCTCCAGTTCAAACAGTGAGTATTCAGAGCTCAGATGATTGTTGTTATCGGATCTCTGCTGTTGTGTGTTGGGGCTAGCTGGTGTGTTGGTGTCTGGAACCCTCAGCTGGACTGCCACTATACTGCTTGGGTCTTGTGACTGAGCTGCTGCAGACTGGGGACAGGATGGGACGGGGGGAGACAGGGGTGAGCAGAAGAGAAATGTATTAAACCAGATGTTAATGACTTCAATCAGGGTTCAGTTGGACAAAGTGCGGAAAACATGTTTCCTCACTTTGTTGTAGAAAGTTAAAGTAGAAAAGAGGTCACTCTCTTGTCGGTCTGTCAGTACGGAGCTGGAGTCACCTATTCGCTGACATCAAGAGATGGTCAGAACTAGTGCTGCACGATGATGGGGGAAAAATGACATAGTGATGTTTTGGTTTTCTTACCATGGTAACTGCTGAGTGACCTTAGCGTTCAGCTTTAATGCCTCAACAACAGTGAAAGAACTGAGTTAATATACCTCAATTGATTTCACACTGCAATGTGACTATTGCATGTACCAATGCCATGGTGTGATGCTAAAACTGTGCAGCCCTAGTTCTAACTCCATAAATTCATACAAAATTAAAACAGATGTAAAGATGAACAGATGCATTCACACCAGACATGTAAAGATGTAAAGGGGCTGCTCTCACAGGTCTATACCAAGTAAGTTTTCTGTAGCATTATGCCAATTCAGCCGTTTATCTTAAAAGAGGAGTAACCTTGGTAATGTCTATATGGAGGAGCAATCTGCAGTTGCTGTTACTCTGCAGAGATATGACATTATATTTGTGTTCTGATTAATCAAACAAGATATAATTAGGAAGCTTCAAAGGTGTTGATAGGTGCATATTTTCACTTGGAATAAGGCTTGATGTTTTCCTGTTTCCAGACTTTATACTAAGCTAAGCTAACCACCTCTATACTCAACCCAGATACAGTATAAGATTGATATCAATCTGCACATTGCACTCTGAGACAACATTTTCAAAATGTTGAACTATTCTTTTAATGTTCTTAATGTTCCATCCCCCTGACTGAGATGGGATTTCAATTATAAGAACAGTTCAACTAAAAGTAAAATTCAATCATTCCTCCCCTCTGCCGATGTCACAGTAAAGTAGCTGGGGACTTGTTTTAAAATGTAAAAGATATCCCTGGTGTACAGAGACCTACAACTGCAAGAAGCTATGGTTTTATGTATATATGTTTTAAAACAAGTACCCTGCTGCTTCAGTTGTTTAGGGGAATGCTGCAACACTGTTTTGCTGTGAAGCTCCAGAAACATTTTGTGGACTGTTCCTTTAAGTAATTCAGTGGTTCCAGTAATGATTGGTCTATAAAAGCATGCAGTCCTCTTTCCCTAACAAAGGATTTTACAGTCACAAAATGATTTTACAGTCACAAAATAGGACACTGTTGGTTCATTATGTGACTGTAGTGTTTTCTTTATGTCTGGGACATCTTGATAACAGAATGACGAGCATTAATCTGCACAGAGGAACATCACCTCATACCCAACTACAGTATCTGCTGTCATAATTCATCTTTGCATCTTGTCATGTTGTGGCTGGAAACTGCCATCATGACAAGACTTAAATTGTAAAGGCTCACATTACACCACACAATTATCTGATGGCTTCTCCCGAGGGTGACAGTACAGAAATGTTCAAAGTGTAAAAAATCTAAAGGTGCCCTTCTGTGAAAAGCACCTCTTCTCTTCAGAAATGTGGTGAAATCTAATTCTACTTATATAGACTAAAGTCTAAAAGGCATATAGACGTCTGTGTGAAATCTGTATATATGGTCACACATTGTACTGTATTAGTTATACACTTGATAATATTGTGTCACAATTTTGTAATGTATGGTTTAAAATAAAAACACAAAGTCACAAGTTGAGTTTTAATCCAGTTTTAATGATTTACATTGCAAACTGTGAACATTCAGCAGGATTTACAAAATTGTGACACAATAGAAAAAGTCAGTGTTACATTTACAGTATATATTTAGGCTACAATGGCTTATATATTACATAATTGTCACATTTTAAAAAGACACATTCCTTAAGAAGAAAATTATTCCTGTAGATGAAAAAAAGACAAAAATATGTATCGGAGGTCCTGCATTACTGAGAGACATCAACAGAAATATGTCATGCTCACCACTCTGCTGCCCATTTTAAAACAAATGCAGTTTACTTCACTAATTATTTCCAATCCGGGGGGCAGATCAACTGGGGTGGCCAGGCATTTTTGAGCCCCAGTAGATCCGCCCCCCGGATTGGAAATAATCACCAGCTTTGTACAAACAAATTCAAAAATGTATGTATGAAAGGTTCTAGCTGGTGCAAAAATGTGATGTCTGATGAGTGAACATCTGCATAAATTACACTCCCTGCAGAAACAAAGAATTGGTAACAGTCAAACCCTTCAAAAGCAGACTCTCCTGTGCATGGCCACACACAACAACTACTGATAAATGTGTTAAACTGTTAAACTGCCAATTTCAACTGGCTGAAATACAGAACAGCCAGGATGTGTTTTTGTATTGCCGAGTCGCTCCTCTCCTTGGTAGGCTTTTTATTAGGGCTGTCAGGCGATTAAAAAAATTAATCTAATTAATTACAGGATTTGTAATTAATTAATCTAATTGATCGCATTTTAATCTCATATCTGCCAAAGGTACCCAAATAAAGAATTCGAATTCTAGGACATTACAAAATTGTATTGCATGACTAATCAATTGAATACACTAAGAAGAGAAGAACTTGCCGTTCAAAGGCCCGAGCAACGATGTGCTCGCCTCGCTCCCCTGAGTCACGTCCATGTCTGTTGTCTTTGACTGCTTTGACTAGTGAATAGGGCTGTAACGATACACCAAACTCACGATTCGGTTTGTATCACGATTTTTGACCCACGGTTCGATACAAACGTTGATTTCTTTTTTCTTTCTAAATAAAACATTTTATTTATGTAACATTTCAATAACTTATGTATATGATACTTGTCTGATAGTATCAGAGGTGCAGTATTGTGGAGGGCGTGTCTATCTGATGGTCTGTTAACTACACAGATCCTTCACTCAACTTAATACAGAGAAATGTCTCACAAAACAACGTTACAGAACCAAACTAAGGTAACGTAGTAACTGTGACTGTCTTTGGCAACAAGTTTAAAATACCACAGCTGTACGTGGAGAAGCGTCCTTCCTCCCGCCCGTCCTACAGACTCACTCCTCGTCACATTTCTGCCATGCGTCTGTCACCGGCAAAAAAACTTCACCTCACCGAGTGTTTCTGATGAAAAGAAAATCTCCGCGACGGTCAGCCCTCCGGACAGTGGCGTCGCCAGACAGATTTCACTGGGGCACGTGCCCCAGTATTGGTCTGTAGTGCCCCAGTATAAATTTCACCAGTAAAAAAAATAATCTTTTTTTAGAGTTTTAAGTCTACATGGCATAATCTACAGAATGCGCACATATGTACCTAATATGGCAACTCATTGCTACTTTATTCACTCTATACACAATGCACACATGGCTACTTAATATGGTAATTTATTCACGCGACTTTGGCTGTGATTGGGGTCCCGCGGTCACTTCAGAAACAACTTCGGGACATAACGTCTAACAATGGTGTCTGAGCACTATTTCTTTCCACCTGTCTTACAGGCTAGTACCGGGTAAACTGCCCATCATTGTTGTTTGTTTTCACCTCTGTGTCGCCATTTCCATGTGGATTTAAATGTTACAACTTTACTTTTTATGTTTAATGTATGAGGCTGTTTGTTGTCGCTAGTTGTTTTTAGCATTACCAGCCGTTAGCCACTCAGCCATAAGCCGTTCAGCCGTTAGCCACTCAGCCATTAGCCGTTCAGCTGTTAGCTGCTCAGCTGTTAGCCGCAGGTTTCGGCTCCAAGTGAACTTAAAACAGACCAGCGGCTCGTTGTTTACCGCGTCCGACCCCAAGGCTCAGGTTTCCGGGTTTCTGTTGAACTCTCCGGACGTCGGGTTTCAGCTATCGACTGTCAGCTGAGCGGCCAAACACGGTGAGCTCACGCTGTTAATCCGCAGATTTGGTCTCCAAGTTGAATAATAACACAGCATGTCCAGAAGCTCCACAGACAAGTTTAATTTTAATGGTTGTTTGAAGCTGAAGCCTCTTTCGCCTGTACCTGTTATGCTTTTATTGTAAAGAAGCCACAATAGATTTCATATTCAAAATTGTAATTGCTCCCTTTGTTTAATACTTGTACTTTTACTTCTAATACTAAAGTACATTTTATATCAGAAAATTACTTTTGATACTTAAGTACAGTAAATGTCAGGTACTTTAAGACTATTTATGTTTTTTATGATAAATAAGTGCTAAAATTAATTAATTATCTGTGCCCCAGTACAGTAATTGGTCTAGTGACGCCCCTGCCTCCGGACCGAGACTTCAGTGAACTTTACCCCGGAAGACAGTCTCCGCCGGTTTTGAGTGACAGGGGAGACACCGGGGAAACCCCTTGAAAACACACACGTCATCATCATGACGTGTATCATCACGTCTCTTTAGGAGCCGCAGCGTCGGCTTTCTGTGTGAATTGCACAGCGGTTCGTCTTTACAGCGACGTTTCGCTCTGTGTGAACAAACAACGGCGGAGAATTGGCGATCGACCGCTGCGGTGTTAATGCAGTGTTACTTACAGCTCATAGGGCTGATCTGGACTGGAAGTTGTGTCGCGATTCTGCCTTCTCACAGCGCGAGACAGGTTCGTGGATCTGAGTGTCGCCATTTCAGCTTCGAAGTGACGAACACGTCCGGACACGTTCTACAGTGACATGCCACTGCCAAGTAGCCATTCAATGGGCCAAATTAAAAATGCTTGCGCATTGAATTGCCACTCAGAATCGCGTTAATTTTTATAACACGTTAATTTGCAGTGTAATTAATTAATCTAATTAACGCGTTAAACTGACAGCCCTACTTTTTATGTGAGATGACAGTGGCTTAACAGCAATTAAAAAAAAAAAAAACTGTCAATCAAGCACAGATTTTCCACATCAAAAGTCTCAAAACCCCTCCCGTTCCTGGTAGGCTATGAATTTGAATAGTGTTGAGTTTCAAAGACGAAGTTACCGGAATTAATTTTTTACATGTCCTGAATAAGAACAGATTTTCTGAAGGAAAGAGAAAGTGTTCTCAGCAGAACAGTCCATATGACATGATTGTACTGCAATGATGGAATTAATGTTGTCAAATCTGTGTGGACATTATAATGAATTTAGCATGTGCACCATCATAGTACAGCTAATTCGACCTGTCCTTGATGTTTATTATATTTATATTTTTATATGTATTATACCAGCCTTTATTTGGTCACAATGGGTATTATTTGACACTATTTAAACACCTTTTTTTATTTGATACATTAAAGTAATTTAGAAAATTGAAGAGTTATTAGTGTTGTTTGACACTGTGGTCACCATCTTGCTGTTGTGTGAAATTTAAAGCTTGTATTTCTGATGCTTTTTGAAACATAGTAACAGCATGGTATTAGTGATATTGGTCTACATTTGTGGATGGTGTCTCTTCTGGTGTTTTTTCAGGTTGCTGGGATCAGAGAATCTCTCGGGGCAGAGCAAGCACTGGTACGGTCTCTCCCCAGTGTGGATGTTCTTGTGGATCTTTAGGTTCCAGAACTGTGAGAATTTTTTGCCACATATACTACAGCCATACGGCCTCTCTCCTGTATGAGTCCTGAGGTGGGATTCTAAATTTGCTGGGGAGCTGAATGCTTTACCGCAGAACCTACAGATGCAAACCCTTTTCCTGGGGATTTTCTGCTGCATATCAGCACTGCTAAAACCTCCCCGAACCGGACTTTGACCTGGATCCGAAAACTTTTGGGGCCCCTGTATCTGACCTAAAACTTGAGCAGGGCTGGGATCCTCTGAAAGATCAATAACAGGAGGCTGCTGTTGAAAGGACACAGAAGTGTGGAAGCCTATGGAGCTCTCAGCAGCCAATCCCCTTCCTGCTGAATTCTCAATAGCCAATCCCCTCCCAGAGCTGCCTGGCTCTGCTATAATGAGTGTGTTGGGCAAGTATGACAGGGGGACGCAGTGTGATGATGGCCCTGGGAGGCTGTCATCATGACAATAACTACCCCCACCATTTGTCCACAGCGAGGAACGGCCATAGCTGACCTCTGAGAAGCCCTGCCCAGACTCCTGCATGTCAGACAGCGGATTCGTGGAAACATGTGTGGTTTCATCAAATGGCATGCCTGCTCTGTAGTCATCGGTGCTCGACTCCACCAACCCTGGAAACAAAGAGAGGTATTAAGTGATTTAATGATTAAACTTGTCAGTGCTTGGTGGAGTGGGACTACATGCAAAACCTACTCCCTTACATAAACTACATTTCAAAAAGTTATATTTTTTCCATTCCAGTTCAGAAATGTAGCACATCTAGCTCAATATTTCAAATATTTGAATTATTCTTACATAAAATAATAAAATAAATAACAATAAAATAATAATAATAATAATAATAATAATAAAAAATAATAAAATCAGTATACAGTATCATAGTGTCTTTTTAAAAAAAAAACAGGTTCTTTTACAAACAGGAAATCTGTTTGGATGCCATTAATTTGTATATTTACTCATTTTCCTTTCTAGAAAAAAATCTTTGGTCAGATGTGACTCAGCTGGTCAAAACAAGTGAACAATGAATTCATTCATAAATTCATGTCAAATGTGTGGATTCTTCAAGGAATGAAGTGTGTGCATAATGGGAATAGAGAATTTGTGGGTGGTTTGAGTACCTCCGTATGTTTTTCTAGCCCCTGCCCCCCAAAAATGTCTGTGCTTGGCGGACGCTATGACAAAGAGGCATTTGGCACCTCAGTCCTTTAGGTGTGTGAGAGGGGCATGACCCTGCCTGACAGCCACCACTTTATGTATGAATTACTGTTAGTTGCTTATGACAGAAGCGTCTGCTAAATGCCCTAAAATGTACTGGTATCTAATTACTTGTATTGTAATTATTATCATTATGATATCATTGTGATTGCACTGCACTTGTTGTTGCTTTTCCAACATGAATCCATGGATTAATGCAAAAAAAATCTTTTGTCTTAAAGGTTTTTTTTTCGAGCTGTAGCCAAGTCATATTCCCAATTTGTAATTTGTGAAACATGTTACAGGGCACGTTACTTGACACGTGCTAAAAAAATAAGATTTACAGCCTCACCCCACACCATGTTCTCTAATGCAGACATCAAGTTTAAATATTTGACCAACAGTGTTTTACAGGAGGATGATCTGAACAGCTGTTCTATTCACACTTAAAATGTTTTTTGTCTTTTCAAGATAATTTTCAATCTATGAAATCAAACTGCCTTTTTTTGTTGCCAAGCTTCTCTCAAACTGTACTCTTTCAAATAATCAACCATCTACAGAACTTTTCAGTACGCTATTTTTCTACTTCTTGTTCTCATCATCATTATCATTAATTATTATTATCATTATTAATAATATTGTTCAAAGTTAGCCTCTCATCGTTTAACAGAAAAATACATAATACAAACAGCAACGTTTGCAGCCTTGTCAGTCTGATGGCGAGTAATCACCTTTCTGTCATCACCAACATACTGTTAATAATCAAAGACGCTCTGAGGCTTTACATTTGTTCTATATGTTATAATACAAGATTTCAGCTTTGAGCTACAATCAGGCTACATTCACAATTTTGTACAGTCAAACTAACCAAAAACTTCTTATTGATCATCATTATAAAGTTTCAGGGTGTTCCTGTAACCATGGTAACTCAGGGTCCAGAGGGGAGGGAGAGATGCTGAATGAAGCCGTTTACACAGATACACTGCAGACGAAGTCCAGACTATAGTTGTTATTTCACACATGTAGCACACAACAAGAGACTCTCCTTGTCAGACGAGTTCTCACGTGTTGACTCAACTAAAAAACGTAGCAGCGCGATGAGTCCTTGCTAGCTAAGCAGCTAAACTTTAGCGCCGCTCCATGTTTACATCCTGCCCTGTGTGGGTCACTACACTGTCATTGGTCAGCGACGGAGAACTTTAATCCATGTGAATCTAGTTTGCTACTGTACAGGAAGCAGGCATTTAATTGAAATTGAAATTGATCAAACAAAAGTAGCCATGCTGGGTAAGAATAACTAGAAAGACTGTCTACATGAGTGGAACTGAGGTTGAGTAGGTAAACAGTGCTAGTTTTTGAAAATCAACATCACATGTAACATGACATGGCCACCATACAACCCCACCCAGGTAAAAGAAAAGAAAAAGAAAAAGAAAAAAAACACAGCATCTATGATGCTTCCTCCAGAAAGTTTTTTTCAACTTTTACAGAGGAGCAATAAAAACACATCCTGACTATAAACATCCCAAACAGTATTGGTGCAGTGAGATGTCTGCACAGAGCCCAAAGATACTAAAAGACAACACCCATCCAGACAGTCTGCTCACCCTGCTGCCACCTGACTAAAGAGCAGCTTCATTCCTCAGACTGTGGGGACCTGAACTCATCCTCCACAGCTAACCATAAAAAATATGTTGTGTACTGACAAATAAATTAATTCTTGAATATGTACTTTATATTGTAAGGATCATTACAGTTGGATGTGTCCACTCACCCTCCTGTATGCTGAGGCCTGTCTGGCTCCCCGCCACTGGCTCCACCTCCTCCACCTTCACCAGCACCACATCTGGCTCCTCCTCCTTCTGCACATACAGTAAAGTAAGGAAATGTTGGATGTTACTGCACTGCAGACACAAAACATTAGAGGAGTTCATACCAGACATGATGACCACAAAACTGATGACCAATTGATATTTGCTTATTATAGACATATCAGTAGAGCCATATACATCACATAGGACTGGAGAGTGAGGTAATAATACTCTTTATAACACAGTCTTTACATCCATTTTTAATATAGCAAAAAATTGATTATGCAGCTTTAATAGGGAAATGTAATTTCATTCAAAAAAGGACACTGGGCATCAACGAAACGTGATTAAGTTACTAAAGCCCATTATGACGATGTTGCAACATTTCCTTTCATTATTCTTTAGAGAATTAAAAGGTGTAAACCATAGTCAGACTTTGAAGGTAGCTCCAAAACTATAGGGTCAGCCGAACTACGAACTGCTGCTCACCATACAGTTCGCTTTAGCTAGCATTGGCTGAAGTTAGCAAAAAGTTCAGTTCGATGTGAAGCTAATTGGCCCTATAAGCTGACAGGAGTCTTCCAGGACTGCAGCATTAAAAGACAGGGAGCGTTAGCACAGGCATGGGGCTCTGCTCAAGCACCTCCCAGTAAGCATGGCTAGACAGCAGACAGGGACTGAACACAGCCTCTGAGAGGGGCATAGGTCAGTTTGAAGACAGGGGATACAGTATGGAGGGGATTTACAGCAGCTCTGACCAGACTATGACTCCGGGGACGAGAAGACATGGAAGGTGGTGACAAGAGGCATGAAGCGGCAGAGAGAGATGGCCAGACATCAGCAGCTTGTCAAAACTGCGTGTAGAGCTGGAATACTTTCACATCTTACTCTGTGAACTGAGGATTTATTTGGACCAAACCAGAGGTGATTCTGGAAAGACAAACCAAGACTGTTCTGGTGACTTTGATTCAGTTCCTGTCCAGTTTGAATGAAATAAGTTTTACGATGAGTTAACGAGGTGATTAAGCTCGTCTTATTTCAATAAGAGAGAGAAAGTTGAATTCAGACAGTGTATGCTTGTATTTTTCTGTTGATCTTGTTAAAATAAATGTTAAAATATTTCCTTTCTAGACATTTTGGGAGTTTTTGTTGTTGACTTGAGACTACAGTAGTGAACTGGCTGCTTTTACATCTCCCAGCTGAAACTACAGTGTCCATCAGACTATCACCTCTTGAGGTACAAAGTGGTACTAGGAGACAGGATGGGCAGGGGCTAGCTGGTTAGCATGCTAACTGGATATCTCTTTAACACAGTAACCAGACATCTTTGACAGAGCGACAACACTGTTGTTTCATTGTGTTGATTACGTAGGCTTATATTTTGAATGGTTTGATCTAAAATTATTAGATCGTTGGGACAACTGGTTTAGAGGAACACTAGCCTTGGATTAAGAAGCAGTGACAGTTTACTGTAGCTGTACACAAAGTGGAGCTGAAAATCAATTTTTCTACATACAAGTTCTACAAACTGAGGTCATTCATCTGGGAGTCAAAGTCAGGACAATTTATTTTCTACAGAAGTGGTTCATAAAAAAAGACCTTCCAGTGGTTTAAGAAGGATATTTTATTCCATAAATGAAACGCTGCATACAAAATGCGTAATGTTTCAGCTATAAAACACATGAAATATGTTACATTTAGAATAACAATCCACTCCTGAACAATGCTCTCGAACTTTTCGTTTTTTTTGTGGAAGTACATGCATACCAATTTCAGAAAGAATAAATGACTGAATACTGGCCAACATCAGAACTTATTATTCATTCCAACCAAATAACCCAAATAAACTACAGTGTGGAGGTACTCTAGTTTATTGGGACTCCAATCCACATGAACTGTCTTTGCTGCTTTGAATACCCCAAATATGGATTAGTCTGCCACACCTATTTCTAGTGATGTTTCTTGGTTTGAAAGTGAAACAGCATATGTGCATTTGTAAAGATCTGTAGGATCCGATGGGTTTGGAGCAGAAAACCACACACAGTCTTTTCCTTTAAGATGGTTTGGGAAAATGGGGGGAGACCGTTTACAGGACAAACCACATTTCACAATCTCATACATAAAAGTTGAAGTGGAACCAGCTGTTCTCCTTTAAACCACGTTATGACCACTGTTCGATATAAAGATCAGTCAGTCAGTGCTCTTTCACCTATACTGCTGACTGATACATATTGTAGTTTAGTTTTAAATATGCAGCTTTGTTGGCTAATCTTTGTGTGACAACAACTCTGAGGCAAAATGTGATTTTCTCAGGTTGACTTGGTCGAGTTCTGATGGCAGAACAGCTGCCAAAGGAGGAATGTGCCCAAAGCTAAACAGCACCATCTAAACCTGTTTTATAAAAATGTGGCTGTAAAGAATCTAATGTAACAGCTGATGAGGCGGTGTCTTGGAGGTCTAGTGGTTAATAGGCATACCATGCAGTAAAGTGTAATCACGGTTATTAAAGATCTACATCTTCCACAGGAAACAATGGGTTTGGAGCTGAGAGCCACAGACAGGGCAGAGGAGTCAGAAAGGGTTGGCCTTTTCTAGTCTCAGCATTTTTGTTAGTATTCAGTCATTTGATGACTGAGCCTGATTACTTGCACTGGGCCTTGTGATTGTTTGAGTTTTTTGTTGTTTTGTTATCTGGATAATAATATTCAGTTCATGTGTCTCTGATGGTAATGTTCTTACTGTGGTGGTACACCTGTCCTGAATAAATGCAGAGGAACCACTGGACAGTGTGTTCACAAACGACTGCTGCCAACACTGGCAGGTTAACAAAGCTCTAACACATACTTGACATTACAGTACAATGAAAATCAAACAGAAGTCATTCTCTTATTCTTTCTTTTCTTTTTGTGAAGGCAGCCCTTCAATGTGAGCATGGGCACATATGCGTACACACAGCTGAAAGAATGTGGTCACATGCAGCCCAGACAACCTTTGAATGTGGTCAGGGTGGCCGGATCTCAAATGTGTCCTCAATGCGTCTTGGGGGTGTTCACACCTCTACTTAAAGCTGTCCATCTGTGATCGCATCACTCAGGACAGATGATAATACCAGGTCTGATCAGCCTCTAAAATGCTTTAAGGAAATGAGGTTAACACATAAATCACTGGACTAACAACAGTTTCAAATCTCCTACATATTTGACCGATGACAACGCAGAACGTCCAGCAGCAAAGCTTCTCTTGGCTCAGCTTTTGGAAAGAGATTTACCATGTTTTTGCAATGCAAGTGTGTGTGTGTGTGTGTGTGTGTGTGTGTGTGTGTGTGTGTGTGTGTGTGTAGGAAACAGATACAACAAAACATTTCAGGTCTATATGCCAATGTCCCTACTTTTACCTTCACTAGACTAGAACACTGTGTAGAGACATTTTTTAAGAAGACTGATTTATGTACTCTGAAATTCAAATTGTCCATCATTAAGCCGTTTCCCCTCCCTATAGCAGAAAATACTCTAATTCTACTCATACTTTCTTATTTCTGTCAAACAAAGTGACATTTTAAACATTTTTCTTAACCATTGTGAAATCTATTTATAAAGTTCTTCAGAGGGTCTTGGGCATACATTTTTTCTTTCTGTTGAGCAGAGTAGATCTACCAAGTCTCTCCTGGATTAGTAAACAGGCTTCAGGTAAGATGACAGATCAGGTCTGTTCCCAGGTCTCCACTACAGTATTAATTTCAGGGTGGCTCTTTTGCTGGTGTGTTTTCAGGTTTCTTATCCAGGCGAATCCCCTGCCACACAGCCCACAGCTGTAGGGTTTCTCTCCAGTGTGAACTCTTTGGTGTTTTCTCAGGTTCCCGGCCTCAGAGAACATCTTCCCACAGGTTGAGCAGCTGAAAGGCTTCTCCCCTGTGTGGACGCGTTGGTGGATCTCCACTTTCTTGGGCCTGTTAAAAGCCTTACCACAGTAGCTGCAAACAAATCGTCTTTCCTTGGTGCCAGATCGATGGTATACTTTGCTGCTGTCACTGGAGAGCTGGGGAAAGGGGAAACCGGGGCCATAACGAGTCCAGCCATTAATACTGGCAGATGTCGATGGGAAATCAGCCGCTGCCATCGAGTATGAGCAGGACGGCCTCCTTCCTTCCACTTCCACCCCCGAATGCTCATCAAAAAACTCCTCAACCAACAAGTTAGCACTTTTATCATTGTCACATAACACGTCAAACTGTGAGTCATTGCTGCCATCTTCGATATACTGGTGTGGGTTTACTGTTTCCTGCAGTGAGTCTCTGCCCTCAACAGAGGCACTGAGTTCACACTTAAGGAGAGGAGAGGAGTCACTGACCTCCACTCCTCTGCTGCTGCCGCCATTTCGCCTCGTCCTGCCGCTCTTGCTCTGGGACTGCGTGTCCTGCTGTTCAATGCTGGCTCTTTGTCCTGCAGCTCCATGAGGCACACAATCCACTACTCCTTTACAGAGACCATGTGGGGCAGAGATTGGAGAAAAAACTGAATTGATAATATCTTAGTGTTACAGATTAAATTAATTACATAATTAATATCAGATGTGGAGTTTTACAGATTTTACATTGGTACTTACCACTAGGGATGTCCCCTAGCAGTCTATCATACATAGTTGATTTTTCTTTAGTCGCAGAAATTGACTTCAACTCTTGTGAGATGACTTCACTAACTGCTGCTAGCTGAAACTGCAAGCAAGCTCAGTTAACTGTGCAGCTAAACAGGGGTATTTTGAGGTTTGAACACCATAACCTGAACCTGGCTCAGCAGCATTCCCAGTGAACTTGACCGAACCAGGACTGAACACAACCTCCAAACCCAACAAAGACCAGCTTTTTACATCAGAGAATACATTAACTGTTAAGGATTTGGATTTTTAGGACTCGAGGTGGTGGCTCATACTGATTTGCCCACATGGGTTGCCAGAATCAACAAAAAATAAAAGTTCCTTGTAGCTGCTTTCAATAACAATTTAATGATAATTCAAGGCCTGTTTTTCAGTGGCACAGTACTGTAAAATACTGAGCCTTACATACAGGGCTGTCTTCTATACACATGCATCAGGACTTTGTACTCACCATCATCTCCTATAAGGGGCACCTCTTCCTCTGTTCCTTCAACCTGTAACATGTTTGCCTCCACCTTCTCCTCCTTTACCAGTACTGCCTCTGGCTCCACCAGCTCCACATCTGGAGACTTCAAAACATGGAAGGTTTGTGACTCGCTCAGCAAAGCCTGGTTTCATATTCATGCATATTTTATTTAAAATAAAAACATCATGTCTCCAGTCCTCCACCGTGCCTTGTGGTGTGCTTACATTACTCTGGAGGCTTTCAGCATGGATCAGCTTGCTAGTTGTGTCCCCAGCAGCAGCTCTGCCAGACCAAAGAGGAACACCCATCTGTCGCTCAAACACAGCATCTACACAGACACAACAAAAATGTCCATTTAAAAACACTGGGAGTGTATTTTCATACGACCAGAGCTGACAGTAGGAATGGGTACCGGTATATATATAAATAAAATGAACAGTTCGAAAGTGCCTCTCAACATTTATTTTGAATGACAGTTACAATGACCACGTATTGTAATTAGCTCTCTCTGGGGCATGTCATACCTTTTCTTATTTGAATCAATTAACTGTTGTTGTAATCTAATTTACACAATTGTTGCAAGATGTGGGCTTTGTGGACAAATTAGTGGTGATGTGTGTGTGTGTGTGTGTGTGTGTGTGTGTGTGTGTGTAAGTAATTTCACTAGTAATGACAATATCCCAGGCTCTTACAACATAGACTAATGCCTTCATTTTTTCTATATCGTTAGCAGAACTGATAACATTGGCGCTTATTGGTACCACAGCCTTTATAAATGTAGCCCTGGGTCCGTTTTATACCAGATTTCGGTTGTGGATCGATATATAATTAATGAGACTGCACAAATACAGTAGAAAGGCAATTATCCATGTTACAGTGTGACAGAGGTGCTTCATTATGTCTGCACGCAGGTTTAAATCCGCTGTGGTTTCACTTATGGCTCAAAAATGTTCTGTTCTTATTCGAAAAATATTACATCATTACAACTATGGCCTATTACAGTCTGCATCTTCTTTTGTTTAATTAAGATGGGCTCATCAGCAGGAAAGCAGCACTGATCTTTAAATCATTTATCTATGAGGCTGATCAGACCTATTACTTACATCTATCCTGAGTGATCCAATCAGAAGAGGACAGTTCACACCTTTCCTTCTAGAATGCGTCATGGCATGCTTCTCAAGTGACCACTTAAGACTGGGTCTCATTTCCCTTCGCTCTATGCAAATAAACATGCTCATCACTGAAACACACCAACACAATGCCTTTCACACACAAAGAAAGAAATAACTTATGTAGAACATTTATTCCACTTGTTAAGGGAGTCTGTTAATAGTGTGGTTACTAGTTCAATGGTTGGATTAGTTGAAACAGACAGTGTGTTCACAAACATCTGCTGCTAACACTGGCAGGTTAAGAGAGCCCAAGCATGTCATTTACATTACAGTAAAGCACATGGAAGTCAGACAGTGTCTAACCCATTCTGCCTGTTGTTGTCTCTTCTCCTGCATACACACTGCTCAAAGAATGCACTCACATGTATTCCAGACCAACACTGAGTGTGGTATGAGGGCCCACTCACATTTGGCCCTGTTGCTCCGTACCATGCCTGAGCACAATTGTGATGTTCACACCTGTACTTAGAACGGTCCACCAGTGATTGGATCACTTGGGACAATGATAATACCATGTCTGAAGAGGGCCTCTTTCCTCATGCCACACCAACTTCACAGCCTACTTGTATATAATGCAGCAAATAGCTACTGCTCACACTCATAAAGCCGACAGTTCCACCACAAAACTACAGACTGGCTCAACAGTGAACAAACCTGGGGCAAAACCAGTGTTAACCTGACACAGTAGTACATTTTGAAATTAGCTTAAAGCCAAACACTTTAAAGGACAAACGCTATCAATATAACAAAATGAATTACAGAAATACTGGAGCCGCAACATTGCCTAAATGCATCAGCATCAGTAAACAGGGTGTTGACAGATTTCAATAGGGTAGCCAAGAGCGTGATTATGTATCAATGCGAGTGTACAACTTGTATTTGATTTGAGACAGAGCCTCAGACCTTCTTTTAGCCGTGAAGCAGCTGTGACAACTTTGACAACACTTACGTTAGGTAAACAGGAGAGAAACATCAAGTTACGGGCAAACACGACTACTTATGGCACTGGCACACGCGCGCACACACACACACACACACACACACACACACACACACACACACACACACTGCTTTGTGGGACATTTCTCTGTATTAAGTTGAGTGAAGGACCTGTGTAGTTAACGACGGTCCGATCGACACACCCTTGATATGCGAAGCCAGCTTATCGTTCACACTAGGGGTGTCACGATTTCGATTTTAAATCAAAATCGATCGAAATTAAGTCACAATCTCGAACTTCGAATTAAAAAAAATTGGATCGTCGATGCTGTCACGCCGCCATGTCACGTCCGGTCGGCTTGCCGAGCGGAAAAAAACACACCCGTGTTGAAGTGCTGCGAGTCAACCTCCTCTAACTTAGCTACTAGCTAAGCCAGCAGCTATTAGTTACAGCCAGTCAAACGATAGCGTGGTGTTACACCGTTCCTGTTGGGCTCCCGGACCGTGGTCGGGAAGCATAGGGGAGATGATTTCCTCCAGGGCCGAAGTTTGTGAAACCTTCGGAGTGAACCCCTTTCATGTGTTAAGCTGGTCGGGAAATAATACCAGGGAGCTTTGCTGTATCTAGCAGTCGCCTTTATTCACAGCCAAACTGCAGCCTGTATTGTGCACTTTATTGCTGTCGCTTCTCCTTCCTCTCCCATTCATTCACTGACCGCACGTACACACGCTCCCTCACTGTCGCTCGCCCACTCACACCTTAAGCACACACACCTGACGCACCGCCCTATTCCTGAAAGGGGCTACGCCCCTATTACAACAATGGCAGCTGCAGATCCGTCCTTTCCTCTCTTCCACCGACCTGGAGAAAGTTGTCCATGCTTTTATTTTTTCTAGACTAGATTACTGTAATGCTCTGTACTCTGGGTTCAGCAAGGGAAACATCCGTAGACTGCAACTGATTCAGAATGCTGCTGCCAGGCTTTTAACAGGTACAAAGAGAAGTGACGATATCTCCCGAACCCTTGCTGCTCTCCACTGGCTGCCTGTGAGTTTAAGAATTGATTTTAAGATTTTATTACTTGTTTTTAAAGCCCTGAATGGTCAGGCTCCTGCCTACATCCGTGACCTACTTTTACCCTATATGCGCCTGAACGCTGCCTGAGATCCGCCGGCGCAGCTTTACTTATGGTCCCGAGGTCCCGTCTCATTACTAAAGGTGACCGGGCCTTTGCTGTCCGCGCTCCACAGCTTTGGAACTCCCTGCCCGGTGATCTCAGGCAGGCTAGATCAGTGACTTCTTTAAAATCTCTTCTAAAGACTCACTTTTATCGATTGGCCCTCTCTTAATTTTGTTTTATTAGGTATTCGTTGTATGATTACCTTGTTGAGGATGTGTGGTTTTTAATTTCTATTTTTAAAAATTTTTATTCCAAATTTATTTCTTGGCGGTTATATTTTATTTAATTATTAATTATTTTTATTATTTGTGTTGTTATTTTCAGGCAATTGTATTTGATATGTTTTTATTTCTGTTGTTCAGCACTTTGTAACATGGTTTTGAAAGGTGCTATATAAATAAAGTTATTAGATGCAGGAGACCCATCGACAGAACTTGAACCCCCTCCTCTTTCACTGAAGTCACCGGTGTGTAAGTATTTTGGATTCCCAGTGAGTTATGTTGACAACATTTGCGTTGTTGACAAAAAAGCCACAGCTTGCAAGCTCTGCAGAAAGATGGCAGGTTATTTTTAGGGATGCACCGATTGTGAAATTCTGGGCCGATACCGATACCGATGTTTAACATAACAACTTGGCCGATGGCCGATGCCGATGTTCTTTCTTTTTGTTATTTATTCCTTTTTTTTGTGCCACAGAAACATACAAGTCTTTCAGCTCTTCATAACACTATCCTTGAATGAGCACAAATACAATGAGACCAATTTATGAAACAAAAACAACCTTTAATGTCACTTTCTGGTTGACATTTAAGATAACCTTAGTTGACATGACAAGATTTTGGGGAGACAGACCTTGGCAAAGTGACGTCGACTCGGCGGCGTGTAGCGTGGCTCCATAAACTTTATTAGACTCTGAAACCCCACGTCCTCCACTACAGAGAAAGGCTGGTCATCTAAAGCAATGAACTCCATCACCTTGTTTGTTATTTGTTATGCTTTGGCGCTGTCTGGAGGCAGCTGTTTGGCTTTCCTTAAATGCTGTGTCAATTGAAGTCTGAGGGGCCGTCCAGACGGGTGAAAACAATCTTTTTTATCTCCGTCTTCCTCGTCACCGCGTCCACACTGACCCACTCAAAATGAGCTGTAGTTCATATTCCAGGCCTCTAGGTGGCGCTTGACATTCACAAAACACGGAGAAGAAGACACGGAGCAAGCACAGTAAACTTGCGCGCTGTAAACAAACAGACAGTAGACGGAGAAACCGAACACAACAAGAAGAAGATGAAAATGGCGAGTGCAAGGAAACCGGAATCGTTTGTGTGGACCGTTAATGAGGTCGAACTGCTACTGAGACTCACACTCAACTACAAGGCGGGTAAGTTGCGAGAAAGGCTCGATATCTTCTGCGGCACGAGCATGCGGTCCGCCATTGTTGTTGTTATTTTATTTTTTGTTATTTTTTTTGCCATTGTTGTTGTTATGGGACGTTGCGAGATGCGTCATTGTTTTGGAAAGTATGCGGATTCGCTGTCCACATGAAAACGGGAGGGCTGCGTTTCCGGATTTCTCCCAAAAAAGTTTCTCCATGAGCACAGCGTTCATGCCGCAAATCAAGATATAATCATCGGCCACGGCCATCGGCGAATGTCATTTTTATTTGCCGATGGCCGATGGCAGTTGCCGATGCATCGGTGCATCCCTAGTTATTTTGTTTAAGTTTCCAATTGACTGAAGATATGTTATCGTTACATTATGTTGTTAATAAATGTTTTAAACTTGACAATGTGGTGCGGTACATTGCGAACAAAGGTCAGAAATTATATTGCATAAAAGTCTAGTCTGCCTAAAAATGGCATAGCAACCTGTGCTTTAAAAAAAATAAATGTAAAAATAGAGAATCGAATCGAATCGTGACCTTAGAATCGAAAATGTAATCGAATCGAGGATTTGGAGAATCGTGACACCCAAATTTCAAGAGATTCACACCAGCCGCTTTTATACTGGGCAACAAGCCGCCAATTGGCTGCCTTTTAGCGGCTAGGTCCGCGGATTTAGACAGAAGGCGGTAAATTGGGGGTCTGTTTTGGTCCGCCAATTTGACGCCTGTACACTTATTTCCGCCTCGACTGCTATCTAAATCCGAGTCGTTGATGTGCCGGCAATTGCGTGAGATGGGCGGAGGTGTCAATGACCTGCACTGTTGTGCAACCCACAGGCCGGGAGTTTTAAAACCAAGAAACAGCTGATCACAGCAGTCAGTTCATCACTTCATCCGTGGACGTCAAGATGAGCAACTGGAAAGACGCTGAGATCCGGGAGATACTAGCATCTCATCGGTTTCTGTAGCTGTCTTCACTGTCCACTTGTTGTTGTAGGCAAGCTACTAACGGTCGCTACTTTCAAATTAAAAGCCCCCCGCTAAGAACCCAGTTCTAAACTCAAATGGGGTGCAATGTAAAGCTCTTATGTTGAAGACAAATTCGTTGTCACTGTTCACTGGCCAACTTCCTGCTTCACGTCATGTCACATGTTTATGCCTACCCCAGTGGCGGCTTTTGGAAAAGGAGGAATATTACACCTCCCTTTTAGAAAGACAAGGCGGAGCCTTTTGCCTTGCAGCAAATGTGCAGCCTTTTCTATCTAAAAGGGACTACTGAGACAAAGATGGGGAATTGGTGTACTAAAGCCGCATCCAAACGCCAGTGTGAATGGGGATACTATTTCTAATCAATACTAGTACAGTACTAATCAAAGTGTTTTACGATTATCAATTACATCTACATGCCAGGATCAATATCGCATGATGCAGCTGAAGTGAATGAATGAGCCATTTTCACACCTTTTGTCAGTAATTAATATGGTTATTTTTTCTTATAGGAGCACTCTCATAGTATTGGTGAATACCTGGTACTGAAAAGATGAAGACATTGGCTGTTTGTTTCCGCCTAAACACGCTTTATAATCAAACTATCAAGCTGAACTTGAGAGATAACACAATTTATACTGTTTCACTTTGTTTATATGTGGCGGACCCTGCCACCTTTCTGGCTACAACCAAATATTATTTTCCTCTGAGAACAGCCAGGTGATTCACTCATTGACAAAATAAATATTCCTGAGTTTGTTTAGATGCCTCATTTCTAGTGTAGTTTTTAATGTATTTCTCTTCATGCCGTCCACTCTCCTGCATTAATCTGATAATAATCTTACCGGTGGACGGTGAGGACCCTCGCAGCCTGTCGCTTGTGTTTATCTGCACCCTCGGTCGGCTGCTGTTCATGGCGCTGTCACGGAGCCTCCTCTCGGCGTTTCCCCGGGCCATCTTCAGCTCCAGCAGATGCAGTTTCCTTTTCAGGGCTTTGTTCTCTCTCTGGCACTGCGACATCTGTAAACTCACTACCGCATAGTCGTCGTCCACCAGTTTACAAATCTCCGCCACTGCTGCATTAGCCAAAACCTCCATAATGGAGGCTAGCTGCGTCTGAAAGGCCAGACGGCTGGACATTGTTGTTACAGTCGGTGGCTCTCTGGCGGCTTCGTCGCGTTCAAATTTATGTGTTAACTCCTCTTGAGGGACTGGCGTGTGTTGGAGCTTCGGTCAAAACATTACAGCAATAGTGGAAATACTACTCGTTAAAATGTTGAGCAGGCAAAAGATGGCTAATTTGGGTAGCTTCTCCTACACTCACAAGCTCCGACCACAAACACATGGCGTCACTTCCGGCTTTAGAAACATTACCTTAAGTACTGGAGTATATTCTCACCTGAATTTTACAACAGTCACTCCTCTCTGTAGGTTTGTTGGTTGTTCATTTCACGGCAAGTCTAAAAATGTCATTTCCAATAGTCTTCATATATGGCATGTTAAATAGTTTCTAGGATAATATATCATCTACCTTCTTCACAGGGCTAACACACACCTGATAAGGCCACAAAGCATTGTGAGGATCACGTTCTTTGACTTCTCTAGTGCTTTCGACACGGTACAGCCAGTCCGGCTGGCTGAGAAGCTTTCAGGGGTGCAAACTGATCAGGACCTGGTGATCACTGGGACTGAGTTGGGAGGCTAGTGATGTGTCTTCCGTGCCGGGGCTTCGAAGCGTGTGTCGAGTAGTCCAGGAAGATTTTTGT
>CAEMYA010000752.1:272980-292549 GCA_903131615.1 Diplodus sargus | reverse complement strand
TTTTTTTTTTTCATTTTTACTTTAGCATAACACTTTTCCATAGGTGTGATTGGCAAAAGCCAAAATAGCAAGAAAACATATGGCTCCACTTTGTCTCTTTTTACATTTATTTTGTTCCGTCGTTGTCTTCAGCTAAGACAGAAATAGTTTTCGCCCCACACACCCAAAATTCTTAGAACAGTGTTTCCCTGAGATTGTTTTGTAGCAACAGTGCTCTGAGTCGGTAACCTAGCAACACTAGGGGGGTCCGGGGGAAGAACATTTTGAAAAATAACCATTTAAATAGTGACTACTGGTGAGATTTTTAAGAAAAAAAAATCATTTTCAGAATTTCAGAATCTAAGACATGAGACAAAATAGTGTAGAAGTTGACATTGCTGCTTGAAAATATATTAACCTCTTGAGCATTAGAGAACTTTTTTAACATTATTTTCTTTATTATTATAGATTTTTTATGGAAACAGAGTTTCATCAGTTTCAGAAGTCAGTGGGTCACATGACATGGAAGCTATTGAGAAAAAATACATAATTTCTGCACATTAAATTCATATAAAATAGAGGAAGCACTTAAGTACAGTATAGAAAAGAGCTGTTTCTTGAGTTGAGCTTGTTTTCCTCTCTTTGATTTGATTTTCCGCCTTTTTCCGCCTTCGGAATCCAGATCAGCCCCCAATTGGCTGTCGCCGCGGTAGCGCCGCTGCTCATTTGCATAAAGTTGAGCGTCTGTCAACTTTCGTAGCTTGCATTGCGTCACTCACGTTGCGTCACTCAGGTTGCGTCTATGGAACGCCAACGAGGTCACAAACACGTGAATTCAAACATGTAGACAACGTGTAAACAATGCGTAGGCAACACGTAGACAACACGTGAACAAAGCGTCAATTTTTCATGTGTTGTTTACGCGTTATTAACACGTTAACGACGCGTTAATTTCACGTGATTGTGAGCCCTTTGGCCACTTGTCCAGTTTGAAATGGGTGAGAGTCTTGAGTCCCCATCGGCTCCTGAGCTGTTGGGTTAAACCATTTATGTAAGACTGGGGGGGTTTCCACCCTCTATTTAACATGATAAGAAACCTCTTAGTTCTTTGCCATTGTCTTCCTTTATTGTGTAGCTTATAAAAATAAAACATTTGGGTTGCAGTTTTAGAACTTTATTAGTTATTACCAACATTAGTTATGAAATTATACATTATTTTATCAGGATAAAATTGCCTCATTTTGCTCCACTATAGTGGGCATTCTAGCTTTAACACCATTCATCAAACTTTCATTCAATATCATTAAAAACATTAACATTTTTTTATGGAAATAGTAACTGCAATGGTACTCAATGAATATCTGTATTTGGAAAACATGGAACTTTACTCTCTGAGCATTTGAATTTAATATATGACCAGCAGGGAGCATACCATACCATACTCTTCGTTCTGATTAAATGGTAAAATATAGGTTGATAAGAATGTCCAGATTTAATTATTAATTCATATTTTAATCAACAGAAAATATGTCAATCCGCATCTGGCTCTACATCAAAACACCGCACAGAAATAGACCATCAGGAGAAAGGTATTTTTATTTCATATCATTAGTATATAGTAAAAATGTTTAAAATCACAATTACTCATCAACAATACAATCCAAAAAACACCATTAGAATGAATAACCAGAGTTCAGTCATCAAAAATACATCATTATAAACATAACTTTTATTGCAGGGCTATAGGTGTTCAGAGTAAATGTGAACACCTCTGCTCAGATACAAGTCACTATAGTCAGTGTCACTTGTCTACTGGCAATGGGAAAGGAGTCTATCAGCTATATGTAGCAGATTTACGGTCATGGCCGTGACATGGATGGGAAATTACTGTCCCAAAATGTCAATTACACAATTACACTATATATGGAGTGTATCTATAGCCAGACTACCAATAGGTCCTGCCAGAGTGTCTAAACCCTGGAGTTGTTGCATTTGTGCATGGCTTGGATTGAATTGGTTAGCAGGGACTGTTACTACTTCTTGCCAACTTAGAGCAGGAAGAGCAGCAGCTGCACCTTGCTGAGCAGTGTCGGATCCAAAAATCTCGGCCATGGCTGTGAGTGGTTGTGTTTGCCTCTGAAGACATCCTTGGACAAATATCTGGCATGGTGTGCGGTGGCCAACAGTGCGCAAGCCATGGTTGTTCCATTGTTCTCTGAAAACCTCCAGGTCCCAGTTAATCTGTGGCAGGTAAGCATAATGCAGTGCCCACAAGTGCAGCTCATTCGTACAGTTAATGATTCCATCATTTTCAAGGAAGGAGAAAAGATGGTGGTACACATTAGTCATACCCCGCCAAAGATCTCCCCAAAGCCTCTCAATCCGCTGGTTATGGACACTTCTGCACCGTATGGCACTTCCCCTTTCTGATCCATGGTAAATGTTCATGAACAAGCAAACAGCATTGTTTTCGCCCCCGTAGTCACACCTTATTCGAGACGGTACCCCATACCTAGCAGTGGCCTGAACAAACTGATCAAACACTGTGCTACTTCTGTTATTTTCTGAAGCCTGCAAAAACACAACCAGTCTACTGAAGCCACAGATTCAACCATGGATCACCATCCTCCACCTAAAAATTAAACAAAAAGCTATTATTTGTATTCTGTCAGGATAACATTAATAACTTCAGGGTTCTATGCTTACTCCTGCCAAAAATGTAGGGGTGCGGTCAAAGAGCAATTTTCATAACAACATACATCTGTGCAGGATCTGTCCTTGTTTATTCTGATGTCATCATAGTTAATCGGATCCATAAGTCACTCACACCAGTACAGCCAATTTTTTTTTACTTTTGCATGCAGCATATTCACTCACAAAAATGAGTGAAAAGCTTGCACTGTAGAACCCTGTGAATTATCCAGTTGGTTGAGTGTTTAGTCTCACTGAAATTAATTTATTATCAGCCTACCTGATGAGCTTGTGGTTCCCATCAATGTGCCACGGAGTTGGGACCTGCAACACTGTAGGTTGTCCAGTGCAATCGGTGAGACAATGCTCTGTGTGCGGCTCCAGCTGGATTCACTCGGATCAAACTCTCTCTCACTGCCTTTCTCTGCACTCGAACACCCATAGAAGATAGTCTGGCCCGAACACCATTAGCGCCTATCTCTTCATCAAGTTCTGCACCAGATAGGCGTACATACCTCATTAAATAGGACAAGTTGAACAACCTAGGAGAGAGAAGAACACATTTCAGTCCAAGTGTATCTGCATTTCCCTGAAAGTGATCATGTTACAAAAACACAACTTCTGATACAGGTAACAGCAATAATAACAGTAATAGCAACTCTAGTAATAAATTACACCTTAAGAATTTAGTTAAATGAGTTATCCTCAAGAAAGTTTCTTTCCTCAACAATAAACTAAGCCAAACTATTGGTTTTAAATATAAAGAATATGGCCATTGGTTTTAATTCTCAGAATGACCCAACTCACATAAATGGAATGTCTTACCTTTATACATAACATTACGTAATTTAACTTTTGCATATTCCAGTTTACTTTGACCTTCAGATGCCAAATACCAGCTTGAAATTAGCGGGTTTCTACCAATTTCTGGAATTTATGGTAAAATTTGTAAAAAATCAAGTCAGGGCTCAACAGTGTACTGTAAAATGTATTTAGGAGCATGTGTGCAACAGTATTCAGTAGTTCCCATTAACTTTGCTACATTTTTTATTGAATGTGTTGTCTTTGAAACTAAAACACATATGTGTGAATCTCAGAAAAAGACGCACTCTCTCTCTCTCTCTCTAATTTTTCCATTTAGGAGCATGCGCTTTTTGGGAAAAATTATTTACCGTCTAGCGCCGCAAGTGAATACACTGACAAACAAAGAACACAGTATTTAAACATTTAAAAATTAGCCCTGCAATCAGAGGAAAATATACTGTTTGTATACCTTGCAATTGTCAATCATACCTCAATCTCCGTTGAACTGTACTGACTGATACATCCAGGATTTCAGCAATTTGTACAATTACAAATCCACATGAAAGCAAGCATCTCAGGTGTTCTTCTGTGATTAGGTAGCTGGATCGTCCAAAATCACCTGTCCGGACCAATGGGGCTTGATATCCAGAGGTACCTAATGTTGCAAAAAGAGATTTAATGAGAAGATAGATATTAACTAATATGCATGCACGTCAGCCAGTATCCCGAAGATCACACTGAGACAGTCCATGTCTTCGAAGGCTAATTTAAACCAACAGCAGACAGGATTGATAGTGCTCTCCTGATAAGGCCTATATTTATTACACTCATACAGGTGGAGTTGTGGAGGTGCATGGATATGAATATTTTTCAGTCATATGAAATACAATGCATTTAAGCAACACTATGCAATTTTTAGATTATCTTTATGTTATGTGAAGAATATTTAGCTTGAATGAATACTAATATCTCCTACGGATAGTCTGGCTCCAGGAATATCACCAACGTAATAATAATAATAATAATAATAATAATAATAATAATAATAATAGATTTAATTTATATAGCGCCTTTCATGGTACCCAAGGACACTTGACAAAGTGGAATAAACATATATGAAAACAAACAAAGCAAAGATATAAGAATAAATGGAGCGCCCGTCAGTCAGCACGGAGGGAACAGCACCCTCCGTCCAGAAGCGAACTTGCGTCTGGAGGTCCCATGCACACAGCGGGGGCGACACAGGAGACCCAGAGATCCAGTCCCAGTGACAGAGTCCGGGGCGAAGCGACAGCAGAAGTCCAGGAGCTCCCGACCTGAACACCTGAAGACCCACCAGCAACAGCGGAGCATCGACCATCCAACATCACCGCGAGCCGGGGGAGACCGCAGCAGCAGAGGAGAGCGAGAACGGAGCCAGGTGGTGAACAACCCCGAGGCCATGGCGGATGGAGGACCAGCAGAGCAATGATGGACAGCCCACAGAGCATCGAGTACGTCTGCTTAAAAGTTAGCGTTGCTATGCTAACTGCTGATTGGTGAGGCTAACAGCGGACCAACAGGGCTAACAGCTGATGAGCGGAGAAAGATGAGTCCATGGAGCCAGTTCTTCAGGTGTGCAGGCTTCAAAAGTAGTAGCACAGCCTCAGAACTTGCAAAAACAACATGGCTTTCTTCTTTTAGCAGAAAAAAGCTGTATTGTCACGGATCGAGAAGCGGCGATAGTCACGCCAGCGTCCTCTTGCATCCGGGTTGCCATAGAAACGTAATGGCAGGTGTTCCAGTTAATGTTTTAATAGGGAAAAGTTTAAACTGGTTAAACAGATAAAAATAAGATAAAATATTAATCTAGACCTCAGAATTTATAATTTCAAGAATTTGATCATTAGAGATGGTTATGGTCAGGGATGCAGTAGAGGTTGGTGTCTGGCAATTCTAGTGAAAATGCAGGATTTATATCAGTTTGAGATTAAGTACTACCTGTGGGTCTCACACACGTTTCAAGAGACTGCTTAACTTATATGGATAATTGGCAGTCTTTCTGGGGAAAACCTGGTCTTATTAGGAGAGATGGTATTCATCCCACTTTGGATGGAGCCGCTCTCATATCTAAGAACCTGGCTGAGTTTGTAGGCGGTCTTAAACCATGACAACCCAGAGTTGGGATCAAGAAGCAGAGTCGCAGTTAAATACACCTCTCTGCACTCCTGTAAAATCACAGGCACCTTCACACTCATTTATATTAGTCAAACCTCCTGAACATCAGTTAAGCATGTTGAAAACAAGTTCACATTTAAGTGTCTCGAAACTTGAAAGCCTTGACATCAGATTCAGAAATACTTTAATAATCAATTATCTGACATAATACATGATGTAATCTCTAGCAGGCATTACAACTATCCTGTCCACCCCAACCTCAAAACGTACTTCTTTAAAATAAGATCTAACTAGATGTTTGTAATAATCCTGGAATGTATTATTTTTTTCCTTTTCAAGCACGCTGCTAAGATATTTCATTTTTATTTATTCGTCTCGTGCATTAGTTCTCTGTCTTCTGTGAGAATTATTCCTTGCAAAGCACTAGAATTGCATTTACCTGTACATAGTGTGACTGACTGACAAGAGAGATAGCCAACTGTATGAATCAAAGAAAATACCTTCATCTTGAGTTGACAAAGCTGTTTGTACTAGTTGAATAAAACCAGTGGAAGGAGTTCATCTGCATCATCCGATGGGAGAATCCTCCCTCTCGCCCATCTGATGCTCCTCTCAAGGGTCTCCAGTCTGAGGAACTAACAAAATGGGACATTTTGGACAAAGTAATCTTAATTACATTAAATGTTGCATTCCCATCCAACTAAAGAATATGGCATTTTAGAATCTTTATATCCACTTGAACACAACTGCATGGAGCATGACTGAGTATAACCTCAAACTCTCTCACTGCAAGCACCTATAGGTTGTACAAGTGCCTCACATCTCTAAGTGGCTGGTTTGCATATTTATCACCAATTTGTGTCAGCTGTAAAGTGACCGGGATTGGGTGCTAGCGATCTTGCAGTGGGTGCAGGTAACGTGCAGATTAAAACAACCAATAAACATCTTAAACAACTGTTATAAAGCCCTGGATCACTGGGACTATCTTGCTGCCGTTCCTCCCTGTTATTACTACCAGAGCTGCCGTTACTAACTTTCTACAAGCCAGCTGTCCTTGTCATGTCAATTTCACTCAAGTTTTGTGTTCATGACCTGTTGACCATTGACACGGGGGACAATACATGCAAGCGATCAGTGCGGACCGGCCGAAGCTAGGCCACTGACCAGTCACAAAAACTCACCTCTACAGATGCGCCGCAAATCCTTAATTAAAAACATCAGTAGGGTTACATTGCCTAAAAAGTGTAACCTTATGATAAAGTAGTAACATATCGTTTTGATAAAGGGGTTGGGGTTTAACAGACTGGCTGATTGATTGAATTTGTGTGAAATTGCAGACTGCCTTCATAAGTCTATGCTTTTATTTTAAATTCTGTCCTGGCACTGCATTAACGTTACTGTAATATCGTCTATATACAGGCACTGCAAATTAACTGGCGGCTAGGTTGACCGGGGATTTTTGAGTGGAGGGTGGCTTGACCGCAGTGATTTACTGTAATTGTAGCAGGTGCAGAATGAAGACACACACTGACTCAGTCTGTTGCTACACATTTAATGTTATTTTTCTGCAACATGCAATAATGTACAAATGTAATTCGTGATTAATGGCTTTTTGACCATTAAACATGTGCTCAGCCGCATGGAGAATATTCAGAATTTGCGACAATACCAGGTCAAACAACCTGTGTTAGCTTGCTAATTGCATGAATTTATTCTTGGAGTCTAACGTAAAGTAGTACTACCTTATAAGTATTGGTCGCAGGACATCACTGGAAACATCATCCGTGAGGAAAAGTCTGGAACTTTCTGCATATGTAGTAGGGCTGCACAATTAATCCAATTTTAATCACAATCACGATTTTGGCTGCCACGATTTAATGAAGATGATCGTCGCGGTATTAACATTCAAAAAGTCGGGTATTTGTTTTGATACAGTAGCTCGCCCCGCTCAAATCCACACTCTCCCCAATCCCAACCGCGGAATAAAATAGCCATTGACAAGGGGCTCGTGTTCCTTGGGGGAACAAAATGATGCGGACCAGGAAGTGAAAGTGAAAGTGAAAGTTATCACTGTAATGTCGGTGTTTGCGTGCACGATGTATGGACAAACGGGATGGAATGAGTTATGGAGCCGAATCGACGGGTACCGCGTCGTTCGCTATGATGCTGGCAGAAGTTTGGTGAGTAACTGAAAGATGTGTAAAATAGCGATATGAATGAATTAAGCCGCGGTTGCCAGCACCGCGTGTAATTACAAACGCCCGAAGCTCCGTGTATGTGTGCGTGAAATAGAGAGTAGCCCGTTTAAACACTGCAGGTGTGACAGTTTAACTGGCGTTCATTTTAACTGGCGAGGGTCCCAGATGTGCTGGAGGTGTGGCTTGAGAATCCCGTCTGGAGAGAGAGAGGGGTCCTCGGCCATGTCCGCTAACCGGGAAGAACATACCAATCGCCCTGCTCATCGATCCGAGTCATACATATGTGTATTCATTTTGACGTGGCTTGAACACTATCTTTGTCGTGAATGTCTGCACTCACAAACAACTCATGGGTGGAGCAGTCTGAGGCATTTGTTCACGCCGAGCGGCTCGAGAGCAGCGTGGAGACGCAGTTAGCTGTGGGGTTGAGAGCGCAGCGTCCAGGTTAACTTCTGACACCTGTTATCATCGAGTATTTCTTTCATTCCGCACTGCGTTCAAATGGTTACTGAATGAAAGCCACCGTTCCCAGCCGCATACATAGTTATTAAACCGAAGTCAAGTCGATGTGAAACCTGTATAATGTCATACAGCCTGCTGGTCAAAGAGTCTACAGAGTACGTTGACATCCAGCCCGAACTCAGCGTGACGTTAGTCGGCTGTGGCAAAGCGAGAGACGCCCAGATCAACCTGTGATACAAACACCTGTAGCGACTGTCGACAGTGGTTCATAGGGAAGCCCAGACACTCTTCTCAAGGTCGACGGATATCAGAAGGGAGGAGTTGATTTCTCACCAGAAGTTAAATTATTCCCTTACCACAATAATCTGGAGCTGCAAAACATATTTGTGAACTATAATGAAGGTAACGCAGCCTAGACAGTCTAACTTAGCCTGTCAAGTGTTATAAGAAGCCAAAATAAACCGTAATGTATATTTTTTACATGATGTGGCAACTCTGCAGTGGGCTACTTATGCTTACAGTAAAATATACTTGAACTTCGCTTTTCCATTTCAATGATGCCATGTTTTGGTGTATTTATTAAATAAAAGAAGTAGCCTACAATAAAAATGTGAAAATATACCAAATAAAACGTAGCCTCATTTGATAATAAATTAAACACAACCAAAAAATAACAACCAAAAAACCCCCCAAAACACAGGACAGTTTATATTTTAGTCCACTCCAGTAAGTTAATGCTTTTTCATAGGAAAGCCCAGACATGTATCTCACTCTTCTCAAGGTATAACGACGGATATCAGAAGGGAGAAGTTGACTCCACGTTTTAGAATGTTGGCTGTGTTCTCCATTTATCATCATTTACAACCACCAAATAAACCCATGGGCAACATGTGTTACAGCAGAAAACAAATCCAACATCGTGGTGGACAATGTTACATTCAAGATGCAATGCAAGCCCTATGTCCTCTCACACAGGACCAAGAGTGACCCACAGTTATTATAAAAGGAAAATCACAAAATCAGCGGTGGGACACAGTCAAAGTTGTTCTGCTTCTCATATACACCCCTTCATGAATCACATGTGGTAAAACAATAAAGCTGAAAATTTGTCAGACATTGTATAGCAAACTTAAGAAAAAGAAAAAAGACTTTAGAAATAAAGAGACTTCTTGTGCGTGTATTACTATTAGTTCCTTTGCTGATATCAAAAACGGATGAGTGCAGCTTTAAAAACTGTATTTGGAAAACACGAACAGGACACATGCAGAAGCACAATTTCTCACTCAGAACTGAGATTAATTTTCTCTCCCAATTCTTAGGGGAACAAATGTGTCCATGAGAGCTCACGGTGCTGCGCTGTTCAAGACTTTTATGCCATAATAGAATTTCGTGCAGGCAAATCTGATGCCTGATCTGATTTGACATGCCAACACCACAGAACAAGCAGTAAAAGGTCGCTATGTATGCAAAATCTTTGGATATTACAGACACCCCCATTAGTTTGCTCGGCCTATACATTTCTTTTTGAGTAGCCTTTAAAGTAACAGAAGGCAGGAGGGGAACAGTTGGCTGCATGCTGCTACTTTCCTCAGTAGAATACCGGTAAAGCCACAGCAGACCAGCCATCTCATTTCATCTTTTAATTTTTCTTCCAGCTGGGTGAAAGTCACATAAAGCACAGCTAATCATAACTCTACACTATGTTAATTAATCACTGTTGTTAGGTTTATATGCTACCTAACAGGCAGGCTGGAGGAGCGGTCCTCCATCACTCTCCTGCCTGTTAGGTCGCACTCGGGGATCGACACTTTTTGTTTGCCATGACGCCGGCACGCCAGAGGTGCTACTGCTAACGTGAGTTTGATGCTAGCGTCAGAATGCCCTTGTACTCCACTGAAAATTAGCTTGCCCAAAAATGAAACTACGGAAAATCTTAAAAGTGCCTCTTTCGTCGTAATTATGCTTTTACACGAAGGTTTGACGCATATTCAATCACAAATAAAGCCTCGGTTGCTTTTTGGCGAGAATTTCGCTTTAAAGGTTTTTAACCTGCTTTTATCTCCGCGTCATAACGCTTTTGGTGCATCAGACGCTGTCAGTGCGTTTATGAACAGTGTTTCAGAGCTCCCCCTTAATGTCTCAAAGTAGCTCCCCATAGCTCCCCCATAATTCGAACCATGTCTAAAAGTACACATAATCATGAAGTTGCAGCTATCTATTTGCCTTGAACTACATTGTTATGTTGACCGTTCCGTTGACGAGCTGAGAACTGTGCATTACATGATTCACCGCTAAACGACGTTGTACCAGAAGTGCGACTGAACGTACGAACAAACAATATGAATGATTCTTCCTGCCAAACTGACCGACGGGAACTGAATCTCGACATCGAATGATGAAATCCACCTCTACAAGTTTATCAACAGAGGGGTGTTTGGTTTCCAAATGCCTCTTCAGTTTTGAAGGCTTCATGCGTTCTTGTGGCAACAGCTCGCTGCACTAAACACACTGAGGTTTTTGTCCTCAGTGTAGGAGAATCCATATTTTATATATTCGGTGTCGTATTTACATTTCACCATGCTCAATTAATATTTAAAAACAAACTTTGCGAGTCTTCTATGCTGTGAAATGGACGAGTGTCAATTGGCATTACAGGGTATTATCACCACCTACTGTTAAGGAGGAAATAGATGGCACTCCGCTGCGTAAAAAATCCTCTTCAAAATAAAAGCACCAGATTTTTTTCTTAACATTGTTTTTTTCCGGGGCAAAGGCCTGCGACCCACTTTTGGGTTGCAACCCACCAGTTGAGAACCACTGTGTTAAACCATCTGAGACTGATCATTTAACACATTCTTCCAGCAGGTGGTGCTGTTGCTGCATTCTCCTCAGTGATCTCCAGCTCGTCACACCTGAACTCTGGACCCACCAGAGTGATTGGAAAGAACTGTGTCAGAGGTCCAATCCTCACAAGGTTGGTACGATTGCCTGGAAGTGACTCACAGTTCTAATGTTCTGTTGGCAGAGAAAATCTGATGAAATTATGAGCTAACATTTAAGTTTTGATATTGGATTCCATTCACATTAAAGTAATAGAGATGAATTTAAATTAAAGTTTGAGTTTAATAAACACCCCTGAAATGTCTTCATGGTAATAATCCTGTAGAAAAGTAAAAGTCAAATGATGGAGAAATATAACATCTCTGTATGTTGTATATGTCTGTAAAGATTATCAGCACTCAAACAAGAAGTTCCAAGGACTTTAATAATCGTTACCTGGAGTTTTTGCAGTCAAAATATATTTAAAAATTGTGTTTTTCAGCTTTGATGCTGATATTTAAAAAGATCTTTGTCACTTATAAAGCTGTAGAGCTTTATTAATACGACACAAACACAACATTTGGGTCAATAAATTGAAAACTAGCAAAGATGTTAATGTTTGAAAATGAAGAGTATTTCAGATATTGTAAATATCAACCCAATTTAGGTCGCTTGCTATTGAATGATGGTCATACAAAGAATCTCCACAACTGAGACTTTAGCCCAAACTTCCTAAAATCACAAAGTTGAGGAAATCCATGACAAGTTCTGAATTCTGTGTGAGCTTTCATGGAACAACCCTTTAATAAAACACAGCGATTACATAAAACATACAAAGGGAGAAATAAAATCGAGGTAAAACATTCAAATAAAAGACACAAAACTCTTCCACGGAATATTCAGACAACAAAACTGACTTCAGTGAGTCGTTGCTGTTATTTTTTTGTCTTAATTTTCTTTAACTCATCAGTTAGTCATAATTGTGACAGTCAGTTCTGTTTGTCACTGTTTGCTGTGAGAAAACATTCTGGATCAGATGCCGGGAAGTCGAGTACTGACTGAACTGATCTGATCTGTGTTTGTGTTCAGTGTGTCGACAAACAAGCCTCCCCATCGATCAGCTGAGGTTACTCAACTCTGATCCGTCCGGGTCCTGATGAGTCACTGCTTCTTCGGAGGCTTCAAATAATCCAACAGCCCGACGGAGCAGCATTCAGCGACTCGTCTTCACACGGAGGAAGAAGCACAGAAACAAAGATGCAGCGACTCGGTTTACTCTTCTGTTTTATCATCGGTGTGACCCAATCGGTGAGTCTCACGACACTGACGAGCTTTAACACGTTAAATAGAAAAACTTCCAACCTGGTTCACAGGACGAGTCTTGTTGAAATGATGCAGCTTTTTCATTTTTTATATTTTTTAAGTTTTATATTATAATTTTCTTTGCGCTACTTAAATTCAATTAATTAAAAAAACACATATGTACTTTTTGTTACTGTGATTTTATTCTGGTCTTTTGATTATTTTCTAATTTTGGCAGTCGCTATCCCCGTTTCAAGTTATTAAGGAGGTTTTGTCTTGTTTAGTAACTCAGTACTTAAAGTGCTTCCATCTTTTTTACTGTACTTTTTACTCCACTACATTTATTTGAGAACTTTAGTTACTAGTTACTTTGTAGATTACACTCTGCATCGGAGCCAAAGCAGCAAACTTTTGAATGAATTTATCGTCGATCAGAACAAAAAACAGTACGATAATTAGAAAAATGCTTATTTTCAGATCTGATAATTGTTGAACAGATACACAATGCACTTTTTAAATAGTTGATGCTTAAGTACCCTCAATATCAGATACTTTTACTCCAGTACTACTAACATGGATGACTTTAAGTTTGTATTTGAACATGAATTCTTCACTTTTAGTCAGTGAGTTTTGTTCACGACTCTGCCAGAAGTGAATAATGTTTCTTTTTTTGTTAGAGAGTTCACATCACCCCCTGTCACATGAAATTGTACATTTACAGTGATCGTACATCAGAAATATTTGGTGTGATGTGTTTATTTGGCTCATGAAATGTTAAACAACATTAGAGACGAATACTAGAATAAAAAAGTATTTTTCCTGCTAGTCCGTAAACTTCTGCACTCTTTCTGTTTTGAGGTCGCCGTGCAAATCGACCCCAGAGGAGCTCGTCCGGTGGAGCACGGCACCAGAAGCGAGAAATGTGCCAGTGAGAAGGAGTGGCCTTTCTGCACAACTGACGAATGGGTGCGAGTCCATCTGTTCTTTTTCACGTTGACGACGTACATTTTCCTGAGCTCAGATTTCATCCTCCTGCTCATCTCTCTTGTGGAAACACAAATTATTCAAAGTTTTCTGTTGCGCTGTAAGTAATCTCCCCCCACCGTCCTTCATCAGGGCCCTAAATGTCCGTCGGGCTGCAGGATCGAGGGTCTGATGGACAAATATGACCACAGCCTGCTGAAGAGGATTGAGAAGATCCGAAGCCTCCTGGATGAGAACACGATCAAGCAACGCTCCACCGATGCGGCTACCAAACAGACCTACGACTACCTGAAGGATAAACTCACCACCGATGCTGGTGAGTGTTTCCGCACACGCCTCTCAAGATCAACTTTAACTTAACAAGGAGACATTTTTATATTGATGCTTACAGGCATGTAGAAACATAAATGAGGAGGTTGGTGTGCAGCTTTTCTCAATTCATCACCAAAAACTTAAATGTGCTCCATGGAGTTTTCCTCCTGATTTTTTTCTGGCACCCACAAATGAAAGTAATGTTCAGTTGAGATGACAGTGGTCAAAAACCTAACCCAACTTTAAAAATGTGCATCTGGGCATATATTATAGGCAGCTTTTACATTGTTCAAAGTGAAATGAGAAGGTCACTTGAAAGGTCAATAAAACAATACAAGTCTACAAGTCATCTCAATTTAGATTTTTTATTCTTAATTTCCAAAGTTTACACAGAATTTAACATCAGGTCTTTTCTTCCACCAGGTCACGACACCAACTACTACGACTTGGCCCAGAGTCTGCGTCAGAGGATCACAGACATGAAGATCAAGATCGACCGCCAGCTGAGGATCCTGGCCGCCCTGAAGGATCGAGTCAAAGACCAGGTGGTGGAGATGCAGAGGCTGGAGGTACGTAGATACGAAGATGATAAAGACATGCTCCATAACTGGATGGCTTGTTTAGATATAATCATAAACTTAATGTACAGTTTTACAACATTTGAATGTGTAGTTTAATGGTCGTTTGTCACCAGGCCGTAGGTTGTAGCTGACATCTGCTAAGCTAGTTAGCTTTAGCAAGGTGTTCTCCATCAGTGTGGGGTTTAGCAATTGAATTTTACACAGTCCTTGAGCCTTGAGCTAAAGTTAGATGTGATCTCATTAAAATTAATATTAGACAGAAATGTATTTTCATCAGTCTTCACACATTCAATGTTCAGTTACCAGATTTGAATTTTGTTGGCTCTGTAATATATATTTCTTATAATATCTTATTTTTCAACCTCTAATTTGTTAACACAGATTTTTGACACAGTTGTTGTCTGTTTACTTTGAGAATTTAATCTTGATGAAGCTCATTTCCAACTCTTTGTCTCCTCTGTCAGGTTGATGTCGATATTAAGCTCCGTTCCTGCAAAGGATCCTGCCATGGCTATGCCGAGTTCCAGGTGGACCATGAAGACTACGTGGGGCTGGACAAACAGGTAAGGTATATTTACAAAATGCTAACATGATGAGGTTTCTGATCAATAATCATCAGGAATGTGGATATAATGACTGAGTAGGTAAAGACAAGCATAAGAACTACTAGAACAGGCTGGTAAGTTAAGAAAATAACATTATTTTACTGTGATGAGGAGTTAAAACCAGGAAAAGACATCACTTATGACATATCCTTATATAGTCTCATTTCGTATCAGCAAAAGTGAAACTGAAAACACTAAATATGAAAACAAATTATTCAGTTTTGATAGACCTAGCACCTAAAATCTGCCTTTGTTTTGTCTTTTAGTGAGAAGCCACTCTCTGTTTCTGTCTGTTTTCCAGATTAACCAGCTGGACTCCCAGTCAGCTCAGAGCATCGATTCTGTGAAGACCCTGTACGTGATGAAGAGCCGGCCGCTGCAGGATCAGCTCGTGGACAGCATCTACAAGTCCGGCGATGCAACCGGAGCCTTGGCAGCACAGCGGAGAGAAGACGTGTTCACTGACGTGAGTGAAACGTTTTGTTGGTTTATGAAGGCACCTTTGACCTAGTGAAAGTTAAAGTGAAGGTTGGACATTAGCAAAGGACACCGTATCGTCCTGGAACCTTTGCAAAAATCAGTTGTACTCAAAATCAAAGTGTTGTATCCTTCTGTTTGTTATTATTGGAACTTTGTCTATCTCAGTATCCTGCCACCATTTTCAATTTATGACGCCATAACTCAAAATCACTAAAAGATTCAAAGATCACAATCTACTGGCATTGTGCTGGAAGCTTTAGGGCTCTACTGCCTGGTGTTTATGATAATCGTCACAGGCTCACTTTGGCTCAAAGTTCCACATCACAGTTTCACTTAGCTGATGGTTTGCTACTGAAGCTACTTCTCCTGGTCGACCTGCCACCCCTTGCTAGTAGAAGGCAAAGATATGATATCACATTATTCGCTTATGGTATGACAGACTTTGCTCCAGCATCATTTATATTGCAAACAACTGTCCATAATCCACAATTCGCACAAAAACACACCATCTTTTCTAGAACCACGACCACTCTGGCTCAAATTAATCATCCTTTTTGTCCTAAGGTGCCGATGGTCCAATTGCTCCTTGGGGAGGAAGGCTCCAGCTCATCCCCCGCAACCATCTCCAAGGACCAAGGTACTTCCTACTCTTCACCTACATTCTCTTCATCGTCGTCGTCGTCGTCGTCGTCCTCCTCCTCCTCCACGCCATCTGGATCCATCACTGAGCTCGGAGGAAGCAGCCATTTGTTCGGTACGGGCGGCGGGATTCAAGGCCTCGGGGGCTCCGCTACGACCCACATGTCGACACAAACCATCAGCTGCACCAAGAGTACCAGGAGGACCATCGTCCACACCAAGGATGGGCCGGTGGAGAAAGTGGAGGAGGTGTATGAGGGAGGCCCCGAGTGCCAGGCCCTGGGAGACAGCACCAAGGGAGGGATGGGTGCCTTCTTCCCCACCCTAACCCACACCGGTGGCGCCAAGGGAAGCATCTTAGGAAACACCAAAACTGGGTTTGGGGACCCTTTTGCCACTGAAGGGCTTGACCTTGGCGGGTTTATGACGGACAGAGCAGACGATGACATTCCAGATTTCCACGCCCGCAGTGTGAAGAGCAGTCGCGTCGAGCGGCAGGCCGATTATGTAGGAAAAGGTACCGAAACATCCGACGTGGAGTAAAATCTGTGGGGGTCACTACAGCGCAGTTAGCTAGACAGCATGCTTTAGCGTCAGCTAGCTTGCTAGCTAGCCCTATGTACCAAAAAAATGAAGTGAACATGGTAATGTTATGCTTAAAGATTTTCACATTCAGTGTGATGTATTAGATTGTTACTGAGGAATTTGCTGTCATTTCATAATCCCTGAAACTGAATGGAAACTAGAGATTATGGAAGTTCTTTTGCACCCATAAAATTTGACATGCAGAACGATCATTTTGGAGATGTTCCTTCACAACCATATTTAATAAAGCTAACTAAACGCCACCTACATTAAAATGTTTTTTGAGGAGTTACCAGCCTAAATTCATATCACTTGAAGTGTTAATTTAACCAATGAATGAGTAGAAATGTAGTTTATCTTCTGTACACTGCCAGGCTTTGAATGGAAAATACTAAATCCTTTATTTAGTTAGAGATATTTACGCATAATTTCGGTTCACTCTTCAGATACCCACATGACTTTTGTTTGTAGCTCCATATTTGTATGTGCCAAAAAGTCGTGGTGATTCTCCAGATGCAGATTGACGGGGGTTAATTGGGGAAAGAGACCGTTAGCAATCAATTTAAGCTAGTTGAGCGAAGGCGGTCCAAGCTAACTCGCGGTTTGCGGTGTTCCCCTCTCTGTTTGCAGATTGTGTCCAAGCCTACCAGAACCACCTGAAAGGGGAAACAAATGGCCTCTTTAACATCAAACCCGGCGGCACCGACTCCACACAGGTAGTGGAAGTTTACTGCCAGCAGGAGGGGCTTATGGGTGGGTGGTTGTTAGTCCAACAAAGAGAGAGCGGCGCGCTTAGCTTTAACCGCACCTGGGCTGAATATCGCACCGGGTTCGGCTCAGTTGACGCGAAGGGCAAGGGAGAGCTCTGGTTAGGCAACCAGAACCTCCACCTGTTGACAAATCAGGGTGAGACCATGCTAAAGGTGGAGCTGGAGGATTGGGAAGGGGGCATAGCTAGTGCGGAGTACATAATCAGGGTTGGCTCAGAGGAGGAGGGGTACCCACTGCATGTGTCGGGGTACACCGGGGATGCCGGTGACGCTCTGGTGATGCCTCAGTCTGATATGGCATCTTACCTATCGCACAACGGGATGAAATTCAGCACCTTTGACAAAGACAACGACAAGTGGGAGGAGAATTGCGCTGAGATGTACGGGGGTGGGTGGTGGTTCAACAACTGCCAGTCGGCTAACTTGAATGGGATGTATTATAAAGGCACGTATGACCCGGAGAAAAACAAACCATATGAGATTGAAAACGGAGTTGTTTGGGTAACGTATAAAACGGCTAATTACAGCCTGAAAACTGTAAGGATGTTTATCCGTTCGTCCGCTTTTTAATAGAAAAATACGAAGAATTTATCAATACACGCTTTA
Organism: Diplodus sargus; assembly: GCA_903131615.1. NCBI lineage: Eukaryota > Metazoa > Chordata > Actinopteri > Spariformes > Sparidae > Diplodus > Diplodus sargus. Next base: position 274,574 of record CAEMYA010000752.1, on the reverse strand, counting down.
AGACACAAAATCTATTTAAATCCCAAGAAAATGTGGCTACAAAACAGGCAACAGGAGCAAAAAACAGGATGTGTTAAAGGTGGCTTCAGACCTTTAGACTGTTGATCTGTTTTGTAAATCATTCTGAGATTTCAAAACCATGTCAAACAGTGTCAGTTTGTCCCAGTGGGTGTTTTTGTTGATTCTTGCTTATGTAAATGTCACTGACCTCTTTGTGGGGATTATCTGATCAGTGTTTTTGGAACGACCTGATGTCTCAACAGTGTTTAACTGTGTATGGAGAAATGACTGACTTCTGCTCGATGAATAAAGATTCAATGTTCACTTCAGCTACTCTGGTTTGTGGTGTTATTTTAGTTCAAACTCTTTGATGTATTGCAGAGGGCAGATATTTGGAAGCAATTTTTTATAATTTAAGTTGGAATCTCAATCACCAGGTGCCCCAAATCCTTGTGTGTAATTCAGATTTTAGTATTTAGTATTTGAACTTTAAAATGGTGGAGGGAAGAGAGACATATTTTTAATTCTCAGAAAACCAGACAGTAAAAATCAAGATTAGAAATGCCTAACTGTTCTTATTCTCATTTTTTCTGTGACTGAAAATGCATTTGTCCAGCCCTTATTTTGTGCCTTTTTATTTAAAACGTTGATATAATTTACACTGGAACCATTAAATTAAACAGTCTACACATTTTATTGTATGTAAAATATTGGCCTATTTTTCTAAATAGACACCCTTTGGTCCATAACATCCACTGCAGGTGGATAGATCAACATCTGTTCGATTCAGTTCAATGTAAGACTCAAATGCATTGAAGGGCTGTATAACAAAGCGCACAAAACAGTTTTGATCATGCTTTCTTGTCAGTGCTTTTGTCGAATTAAAAAATATTTTATGTCCAAGATAACATAATATAAATAAAATACAAAAAAATATAAACCCATATTGTTTGAAAAAAATAAACCTGTTCCTTCAGAAAAATATTAGTAAATGATACATGGGTCCAAAAATGTTACTGACTTATTATGTTGAAAAACATAGTTTTTAACGGTCAGTTGTCCTGACAGTTCACTATTTACACCATTGATCCATGGTGTCCGTTATTGTCAGTATATTTTACACATTTAGCAATATTGTAAAAAGGTATTGTAGTAATATTTTAAGTATTAAGCAATCTTGAAATATAACATTTTATTTTTTTATTTTTTTTCATGCTTACTGATCAATGGTGATATGTTGTGGGTTCTTTCTTGTGACAAATGTACTTATTGTGAGTTGCTTTGGATAAAAGCATCTGCTAAATGCCCTAAATGTAAAATGTAAATGAAAAAAAGGAATTGTCATAATTAAATTTGACATGTTTAACAATATTGAAAAAGTTACTGTCATATTGTAAGTGTTAAACATTATTAAAAAAAAAGTTATTGTAATTAGATTGTATGTGTTTAACAATACTGAAAATAGTTATTGCAGTGATATTTCAAGTGTTAAACAGTATTGGAAGATGTTATTGATATATTTTACTTCACAATATTGAAAAACGCTGTCCAGATGTTAATTGTTTGAAAGTCAAAACAAACATTAAGGTATTAA
>CAEMYA010000752.1:255579-272792 GCA_903131615.1 Diplodus sargus | reverse complement strand
GACAGGAAATAGCATTCGTTTCTATGATGTTTATTCTTTTAAATTATACATGAAGGTCCTCATTTGTCAGAATGTCCTCATTACGTAGGTACGGTCTCACTACACAAACAATAAATCAATTCTTAACTTTTCAGACATGTTCTTGCATTTCTCTAACGTCCTAACAATTCACAAAGCTGCTCATTTTCTTAAAATCTGCCACCTTTTAAGAAAAGTCCTCAGTTTTCTAAGTGCATTTTCAACACTCGTCTAATTTTGTCATAAAAGTGTCTCAGTTAACTTTTTTTTTTTGAGTGTTGATGTTGAGTTGTTGTAAATAAACTAGATGACTTAGTCTGATAAGATATAATTAATACGCACAATTTTTACATAAAGTGTTTTTTCAGTTTGCTCTTTTGATAATCGAGCTTTGATTAAAGGATGTTTTAACACAAATTGTAGGAGAACATCTTACGAGATGAAGACAATCCAAAGTTCAGAGCGGTGACAGAATAACTTATTAAAACTCATTTTATCTTTGCAGCATGATGTTTGAACTGGAGCTGAGTTGAAGGTGAACCGACCCACAGTCCTGTTTGTTTTTGTGTTTGTCTGCAGTGTGTGTGAGGCTGAAGCAGCAGAATCAAAATGGCCGACAGCCCCGTAGGAAAAAGTACAAAAGGCAACAATGTCGAGCGAGAGAAGACGTCCCGCTGTGTTCAGATGATGACTGGGTAAGAACACATACATATAGAAGTCCATAGGGCAACATGGCATCTAAATGATATCGCACTATTTTAATTTAAAATCCCTAATAATTGAAATGCTCAGTTTAACTGGTACAATTTATTTATTTGTAATGTTTGTTTTTCTTCAGATCTCAGTTAGATTTTAAATCCACTTTAAACCAAATCCAGGCACAAGAGTTTTTCAATTGCATGAAACAATGTGATACAATTTTTGTGTCAGACATAATTTGATTCAGGAGAACCTGAAGTTTCAGACCAGCTCATTTCAAGTTCAATTTTACTTTTAAGAATGTCGGTAAGTTTATTTTTTTATTTATAAGAATGTACTTGAATGATTTGAGTTCAGAAATTATATTTCTGGAGACAGTTTTTCATTTTTCTGTCAAGAATTTTTTTTTTTTCTGAAAACACGTCAAATTAAATTCCAGGAGAATTTCTTTACATTTCAGAAGAAATTTCTAAAGTTTCTGAAGTTTCGAAAGTTTTATTCTGACAAAATTTCAGGAGAAATTATTTTTCAGGAGAAATCTTTTAATTATTTTTCAGGAGAAATTTCTGTCATGAGATTTTAAACAAAACAAAAATAACGTGAAAAGAAAGAGAAAAAAAATTGTTTCGACCTACATTTTTTCATGTGTTTTCACAGATCTTTATTTACTTTCAGGAACTTAGAAAGATTATTATGGCAAAACTTCTTTGAACAACTCTTAAGTCATAAACAGAACAGGAGAGAGCACAACATATTTTAATCTGTCGCAGTATATTTATGTTTGTTGTCTCCAAAACTGCTGGTAGATCCTCTCTGACGTTCTCGTAAACCCTTGTGTTCTCCACAGGTCTCTAAATGCCCCTCTGGCTGCAGACTCCAGGGTTTGATCTCACAGATGGAGAGCGATGTGGAGAGAAAGCTGAGGAAGGTGTGTGAGACAGCAAAGACGTACGAAGACATGGCTGAGAAGTCCATGAAGGCGATGACGCTCATCTACAACTATAACCGACGAATCATAGTCAACAGCTACAGTAAGACTGACTGTTACTCGTCGACTGTTTGATTTGATACACTAAAAACAATGTGGAATAATTAAATATTTGTCTGCAGCTTCAGAGCTGAAGTTCGTGGAACAAGCGGAAAGACTGGCAGGTAAACTCACGCCACTACAGAAGCGGTCGTTCAGGCTGTCGCAGGAACTCGACGAGCTGCGCCGCAACGCCCAGAAACAATTGGAGGACTTATATCGAACTGAGGTGAGGCTGACGAGAGGTTCGTTCAAAGTCACAGGAATATGTAGTGTTTATTTAAAATCCTTAAAGCTGCACTTATTAGTTGTTTTTGTTTTATTATCGAAGAATCAAATCACCACATGTAATATGGAAGATGGTGCTTGCAATGACAACATTCCGTCAGCTCTGTGGAGTGTTTTAGCATCTTTCAGCTCGTTGTTTTGTTTTTAGTGCCTGCAGCTTTACTAATTTTGTTTCAAGCAGGTTTTGTTTCACAGAATGTTTGTCCAAAGGTTTCGCACATCATTTTTTTCCCTTCCCCTCCTGATTTTGTTTCACTTTCTGCCACCATGAACAAAACAGTTTCTCCCCTCCAGAAACCTTTTTTCCCCTCGGTGTCTCACACAAAACATTTCAGGAGAAAACTTATTTGTTCATCTGTGAATTTTTTCTTCCAGAGAACAATCTCCGACAATTGTTTCAACCCGGTTAAATTCTTTTCTTTCTATCCCTCATCAATAAAACTGTTTTTAGTCATGAAAAAAAAAAATTCTCCTGAAAAAATTGTTTTCATATGGTTTCACGAATTTTTTTCCCTCTTTGGAAGCTTTTTTTAAAAACTCTTTTTAAACATTGAAAAAACAAAAAAGACTTTCACCAGATTTTTCTTTCACTTAAAACTTTGACAAATATTATTTTCACTTTGTTTCACACACAGTTGTTGCTTCCCCTTCCGGAAAAAATAAAATAAAAATTTTCCAATTTCCTTAAATCTGCTCTCTGTGTCACACATGAATTAAAAAAACAACAACTTTTCTCTGGAAAAGAAAATCCTTCAATATTATGCACTTGATTTCAATTGCAATTTTTCTTTCGTAATTTCATATATTTTTTTAAATCTGTGTCATACATGAAAAAGACAACCAACATTTCTCCTGACTCACTTGGTGAAATGAAATTCTTCTGAAATTAGATTTAAAAGGGAACTCACCCTAAGTGCGCTTCCACTGTGGACCAAGTTTAAACAGAGCACTGCATGCTAACTTTGTGCTGACTGCTTGTTTCTGATGTCTCGTTTACGTCACCAGGTGGACGTTGACAGGAAGCTGCGAGCCTGCTCCGGGTCCTGCCAGTCGGCATTACCGTTCAGCGTTGATCATCAGAGTCATCAAGTGCTCCGGACTGACATGGAGCAGCTGGACAAGACTCTCAACCAGAAAATGAAGGCAGGAACACCTCCTAGAGACATCCCACATATCAAGCTGCAGCCTGTAGACTCAGACCTGACACCGTCCTCCGAGTATAAAACCATCCCGACGGTCCGGAGAGAACTGTTGACCAAGTTTGAAGACATTGGGCAGAACGAGGTGGTTCTGGAGGAGCTGCTGGTGGAGGCTGCAGATGTTGAGGCTCTTGATTATCTGGAGCTGGAGTGAAAGGGTTTGGCGTGTCTTTTTTCTTTTCAAAAGCACTTTGTAATTTGGCTTTGAAAGGACATTTTTCAATGAACGTAATTGGTTTTCTTTCTGATCGAAGATGTAAAACACACCGTGCTCTTGGATTGTGCAAACTGTGAGGCCGATGACACAGCCTAAGATGGCTGTACCTGGTGCGCCATCCTCTCTTGCACCAAGTATCGCGTTTCTCTAGCGTTTTTTTAGACTAAAATTCAAATTTTTAGTGAAAGTCAATCCCCTGTTGCATACTCAGCGCTGCTGTACAGGCACACGATGCTGTTTGCAGACACTTTTACAAGGTGTCAGTTTCATTAATTCACTGTCATTCACTCAGTGTTCGGACAATATTTCTCCTCCCCCTCATTCTTTTTCACCAGTTTCAGAAGGGGAGCGTCACGCCTGTCTGATGTTGCAGTCATTTTGTAATCTTTTCTAGATATATTTGTGCCATTTTAGTTTGAAAATGCTATTGAAACATGTCGTGGCACAGCTGGTGGGAACACAAGCATTGTTCCGAATGGCTGCAATGAGATCTGGTGGAATCTGCGGCTTAGCGGCCAATCACATCAAGATTACATTTTTTCTTACGGTTTACAGAAGTTTTCATTTTTCAACATGAGAGATTCTCACCCTCATATCCCTCATAAGGGCTCAGATGCTCTGTGAATCTTTACCAGAAGTGAGTCTTAACTTTTAGAATTTCATCACTTGGTGCAACTACTACGTCTAGGAAGATTTATAGGTACTGTTCTCGAATTGTCTGGTTCTGCAAGCCACCAAAATCTCCATTTACCTCCGTCCTCGAGGGCACACTCCTCTCTTTTTCCTGTTTTCGTTATTTATCGGTATTTATTTCCTTAAAGATGATATTTGTAAGAAGAAGTTGACTCTCTGGGATGGCGGCTGACCCGTCCTACAATCCCAGAGAGTCATTTATTTGACGAGTTGAGAATGAGACTCAAAAATCACCATTTCTTACAAATAGCACCTTCAAGGCTCACAAACAAAAAATACTTTCATGCTGTACAGTGAATTTCTGGATGCATTTTAAGGTGCTGCCTGTTTTTTCTGTAATCTTGTCGTTCACAGATCAGTTAATAAATAACTATTTTGCACAAGTTTGAAGCCTCTCAGAGCCTTTATTCTGTTTTACTCATGTTTCTTATCAGGAAGTGTCCAAGTTAATGAATACAAATTAAATCTGTCTCCTTTTAAAGATCATTTAAAAATTATGTTTTGATCAGCACTACTTGTTTTTTTGCAGGTAACTGTACTTTATACATTGACACAGTGAAAGAACAATGAGACCAGACAGAAAGTAGGTTCCTCAATGTGTTTATTGAGTAGCGGAGGACAGTTGTCATCAACTCATCCTGTCGTTGCACACTGCATACGTCACACGTAACAAGAAAGGACGGATCGCAGCTCATTCACTCACAACCAGTAAGAGTTTTTGTTTATCTGTAGACATGACAAGTTTATCTGCTGTTAAATCATCTCGTATTTTCTTTATTTTGTTAGCGTTGCTCATTTTTTAAAACAGATTTCGGTTCTTTTTCACTTTCACAGCACATGTCCAAACCCTTTTATAATTATGTGTAAATGTCCATCAATATAAATTCTTTTATTTTGGCGGTTTCCTGACTGTGTTACGTGTGCGTCGACTTGCTCGGACATTATTTACTGGGGGGGAAGTAAGGCCTGATCTTCATGCTGATGGCCTTGAGGGAATACCAGCTGCCCTTCCAGTTCATCCACACCACGCCGTCATCTGTGCCGTGCTTGGCCATCTGTCTGGTGTAGGCTCCGCCCATGTAGTATCGACCGTTGGGATTGGCCGAGTGGCAGCGGTTGTACCACCAGCCACCTCCGTCCTCCTTGGAGCACTGTTTGGATGGATCACCGGGGGTCCTGGTTCAGGGAACAGGGACAGAGAAAAACTCAGCAACATTCTTACGTAGAGTGTTTCTAGATAATTTAAGTAACTCAAAGTCGTCTTAAAAAAGGGAAGAACTTCTCTCACCAGTTGTCATTGTCTCTGTCGTAGGTGCTGAACATCATGCCGTTGTGAATCGTCATGGTGCGGTTTTCACCGTAGAGCTCCAGAGATCCATCCAGGAAGCAGTTACCAGCAGTACCAGAGTAGCCGTCCACCGCTAGCACGTAGTTGGACGTCTCTGATTGGATGGTGAACTGGCTGTACTGAGCATGGACCTAAACGATCACAGAAAACATCTGAGTTTCATCTCGAACTAAGACATTGGTAAAGAAATGTCACTTGACATTTCACTTGACAGTTTGTATCTTTGCAATGTTTAAGAGCTGGAATTCTCCACAATGCTAACTGCCGACAGAAAGTCAAGTAAAGTTTCACAGTCCATAAACGGCTTCATACAGCTCTAAAATCCTGAAATCCCAAATTGATTTCTTTTCTTCACACTCTTTTTTTAAGCATAAATCTTCACTGTAGCTGCTAAGCTAACAGTGTTAGCACACGCCCCATCTAAAGTGGGTGCACAAGGTTGACTGTGAATTCTTTTTAAATCAAACTGAGTTTTTATTTTTGGCTCAACTCGATTTTTTAAACAATAATTTTCTCTTGATCGAATAAAAGTTTCTGCAGTAAACAGAATCCTCACCTTGGCTCCAGTCCAGTCCTGCATCTCAATGAGAACCTCAGTGGGGCCCATCTTGGTCACCTGACTAATGCGGTCATTACCCAGCCAGTATTCACCTGTCACATGACAAAGGTATGGAAGTCAACCACAAATCATAGTAACTTCATCTCTCAACTCCTGTTTCAAATTTTGAAAGTCTTACCTGGAGTCTCGCAGTGACCCTTGCCAGCGTCGAAGGCGATGTTGCCAAAACCGCGTCGGTATTCGTCCCAGCGTCGGCCGAAGTCGACACTGCCGTCAAGCCTGCTCTGGATGAGAAGCCATCCTGGGAAAATAGAAGAAGTTCTTTTGAAAACACTGAGACCTCTATCATTTATGTCATTTACAACAAAAACTTTTGTCCTCACCTCCGTTCTGGCTGGTCTGATCACAGAAGACCTTGTATGGAGGGTAGAAGGCGTCGGGCTGGACCACGTACATCTGGGAATCTCTTCCTCCACGACGGTAGATCTCCTCACACTCCTTACCTGAATCACACAGGAGAACAGTTCAACAGAGGAAAACTTTTGTACATACAGATTTGTATAAAAGATACATCTATACATAATATATGGACCAAAAATTAGACATGTTTCCTCCAGATGCAATCTATTCTAGGGAATCCCAGGAACTAGACTTTTTTTTTTTTTGTTGGCGTTAATAAAATAAGCATGAAGCTTGAATCTCACTATAGCTATCATTAAAACAAGTTATTTGGCATCTATTCTATAATCTAAAACAGATTATTATGACAACAGTACAGCCACTAGGGGGCAATGTACTCACCAGACACGACTGGTATGGGACATTTGGTCTTGCAGGGTTCCTTGCACTCCTCCCTCTGGGCCTGGATGGCCTTCTCCAGCCTCTGGATCTTCTGCCTGATCTTGTCCAGGACGCCCTGCAGCCGGGACACATAGTACGTCACATTTAAGGCCGGATATACTGGGATGACAGAAAGTTTTGTCAGACTCATGTCAGCTCTGATTTACCTGCAGCACTCTGATGTTGGAGGGGAACACGGTGTCGACAGTCTCCTTGATGTAGACGTGCTGCTCCTCCACCCGATCGGTGTACTGACTGACTGCCCTGCCGTTGTCTGAGAGGAGGGGGAGATGCAGAGAGGGATGGACGTTAAAGGACGTCCAAAGGGGAAGATGTCTAAATGTTTCCACTGTACAGTAACTCTGTTTTATTTTGTTAATTTGCAGATAAGTACGGAAGCCCGGAAGTGTGATTTTTGTTTTTCTGTGTTTTGTCTACTTGAGAACTGGTGAAGAAAACAAGTTGTGTCAGGTTAATTTTTGTGTATCTGTACTTTTCTAATGTCTTTTTTTTGTGAAATCAAGGAATTTTTCCTGAAAATTAATTTTCACCAATAAATAAATAAATGAGGTTTTTTTTTTACACTAAAATATTGAACATTTAATTTCATGTGTTAAAATGATTGAAAAAGTATCTTGTTTTTTTTAGGAAAAACATTTTTTTTATGTGAATAACACATTTTCAGGAGAATTTGTTTTCAGATGAAAATAAAAAGGGTTTTGTGTTTTTTGTCTTTAAGATGAGTGACAGAAAACTCTTCTCACCGTCGACAAGCCTCTGCCTCTCCCTCAGAGAGGTGGAGATGCTGTTGACGTAGTTGAAGATGTGGTTTGTGGATCTGGACAGTTCATCCACCTTTGGCTTCAGGTCACTGATGCTCTGTGAGGAATGAGGAATAAAAGAAATCAGATCAGCCAACTCCAATGTTTTATCAATACGGTGACAAAGATGCAATTTTTAGTAGTTTTCACATAAATTTCTGTTTACCGTCTTGACGTTCCTCTCTTGCTTCAGCAGGGCGGTCTTCAGTTCGCAGCCGTTAGGACACAAAACACCCTGTTGGATGGGAAAAACTCCGATCAGTATGTAACATAGGAAAAAGAGGGAAAGTAATGATGGCTCTGAAATGAACTCAAACCAACTGGATAAAACGATTAACAAACTTCTGCTCTAACGTAACATCTGGAGTTTATGGTCACTGTTCTGAAACATGCTAAATGGAGCTCGGCTCCTCTGGCGGCCTCCTACCATCTCCTCTGAGGCGTGGGTGCATCCTCCGGACTCCGGCTGCTCCTGCTTCTCCTGCACCTGTGGTCGTCCGACTGGAGCGGGGGTGGGGCGGCCGCGATATCTGGATGAACAGGAAGAAACGATTCAACGACATGTGACTCTGATTTCTGTCGACCGCTTTGTTTTATGTTGTTGTGTTCGTGGTCCTCAGGGGATGAACACTGCCGGCTTTGGTCATCGTCTTACTTTTATGATTTTGGCTAAAATATCTCAGCAGATGGATTTTGAAAATTTTAACGTGTTCAATCATGCGTGTTGCAGTATTTACTCTAACTGTGATATTAAAAAAGAGAAATAATGATAAGGCATTGTTGTATTTTGAGTTATTTATTGAACAAAAGAATTTAGAAAAAATAGTCTTAGTTTGATGATTTTTACTTCTTTCTCATGTATATGTGTGTTAATGTACCTGCCGCGGCCACCGATAGGAGGCGGGGAATAGCGGTTGCTCGTGTAGACGTCTCGGCCCCTCGACGTTGGACGATGACCTCGAGCATCTACGGTCGCCTGTGGGGAAACAAAAACGAACAAAACGTTACAAAGGAAATACATGAAACACATGAAACAAGTCAGATGGCTTAAGCAAACTGTACATACCGTGCCGTTACTTGCAGGTAGACCGCTGGTGTCCTGTTGGGAGACAGTGTTTGTGAATAAAAGTAAATACTGAAATCCTTTTGTTTCCTCTCAGGCTTGTAACTGTCATGTGAAAGCTTCATTATCGACTCGCACAAACCAAAAACTCTGATATCTGAAATTAAACGAATAAAATAGAATGTTACGTTAAGGAACAAACTGGTGTGTATCTGGAAGTATAAAATAACTTCCAGGTGTTTTGTGGGTAATGTATTCACATTCCCTTGTTCTGATATTAGTGAACAAATCTTTAGAAGCTGGACCAACACACTCACATCATAGTCGTCATATTCCAAAACATCGCTGGACTGGGCTGCGTACGCACACAGAAACAGCAACAACAGCGTCCTCATCGTCCACCGTCGATAAAGTTCCACTTCTCAAATTGTCGTCGGACTTCAGTGTGCCTTCACTCCTCTGTCTGTGCCTGAAATCTGACTGGACCAGGTATTTATCCCCTCTCTGCCTGTGAGTCGACGTCCTCCCACACTTTTATCGATCCTCTAAAACTGGTCAATAACTCCGGGGACAGTTTACCCAACCTGAGTCACTGCTGCACACGGTCAGTCTGGACTTCATGAAGGAACAAAAGGGCACAAGGACTGAAGAGGTTCCAGTCGTTGCAAAACAGCTTTAAACATTTAGCTGGTCTGAGTCAGTCGTCCTGGCTGAAAAAGTGTCTTTCAACATTTTCAATTTTGATCTGATTCTTATTAACACTGCTACAGCTATGACTGAAGACGTGACGTCATGTCATGTATAATTGGGGAAATATTTGTTTGCAATCATGTGGTGATGAAATGGAAACATTTTGCTTTGATTCCAGTATTTTTGTGAGCAAATATATTGAACTCAACTTTATTGCTAGCAATGGAAAGAGCTGTGTTATTATGTTTGGAATCTGACTTCTTTTTTCCCAGTCCCATTTCAAAATTTTAGATCACATGTTAAATTATGGAAGTCCTGAGGGCCAAGCAAAAATTATTTTCTCACTATTTAAACCTCCTTTTCACTCGGTTTAATTTAATAAACATTTCCTGAAAAGCGTTTCTGTGGCTTCTGAATTGTTGTTTATAGTTTTTTTTGCTTGAGAATTATATTTTGTTGAGTGAAACTGAGGGAGAAATTTTTCTTTCGAAGAAATTTCTTTTTGTTTTTTCATACATCGAAAAACAAGCCAAGTGGGGGAAAAAAATAAAATAAAAAATAGAAGAAAAAATCCCCCAGAATTGTTTTCACCCAGTTTCACACATTAAAGAAAAACTTTTGTTTGTTTGTTCTTTCATGTAAAAGAAAAAAAATCATGTGTGATTCCAAGCAACAATAAAAAAATCATAAAAAAAACTTTTTTTGACGTGTAAAAGAAAAATAATTATTGTCTTTTCAGATCATTAAAATTCTACAAAAGTTATCCTGAGGTCACCATCTACAGAATACTTTTACCTGCAATTTTAAACGTTAATTACGTCAAACTGTTTATTATCTTTCCCTTTGATATTGTCACAGTAAAATTTCCTGCATTAACGTTACAGTCATTGTTTGTTTTGATTATGGTGAACATGCAGTGAGTCCAACACTGTCGGGAAATGAGGTCGATTGAGTAAATGCTGCTTGTTTGAGCTGAAGGTACAAAGTGCAGAATTATGGACTCACAGGCATTGATAAATAAACACTTACTAGGTGCCTGACCAGAACCTTTAGATTGAAACTCAACTTTAATTCCATTTAGGGCAAAGTAAGCTTGATTTGACATGTGACACTATTGTTGTATTAATATTAATTAATATTTAATATCTTTTGTTTTGTTTTTTGTAGTATGCATTAGTTCAACACACCTAGAAATGAATGATGTATTATGAAGTGACATAAACCTTCGCTGTTTCACAGTCAGTGGTGAGAACTTCTTTTTATTCATATAATTTCTAAAAGCACTAATGTTTTTATTGATAGTGTTACTGATGTAAGAGTTACAGTTCTTACAGCAGATGAGACGCATGCAGCACGATTAAGAGTTAGTAGCCCAGAATCAGCTCTGCAGGTGGACTCGCCGTAGACTCGTCAGTGCAAAGAAAACTAAACTCTAAAGCCATGCACGCTAATATCTGTCAGTAATGTCTCCCCAAACAAAGGAAAGAAAGCAGTGTGAGGAGCTGATCGTGACTCCAACTGTCGGATCTAGTAATAGACCATCTTGGAACAGACAAATGGGAGAGTCTCATTGCAGGAAGCATAGTGCCACTTTAGGTTATCTGCAACGCAAAGACAGACAGAAACACTAAGTCAAGCACTTCACAAGTTTTAGTAATATTCTGACTGAGTGACCAATTTCTCTAGATATTTCATCAACCTCAACTTGTCAATTAGTTTTGCTGGTCAAGGTCCGGAAAACATTTAAATGTAATATCCTAAGTCTGGTTAGACTTTCAAAGTAAAGCCTGAGGACAAACAATTTACCTACAAGGTTATGACATAAATATGAATTTTGGACTGTTACTAACATTGAAGAAAATATGTTATTTTGGGTTAAAGTGACTCACATTATATGAAATCAATTACTCGAGTGCATCACATACTATGACCTTCAGAATGTTTTGGTTAGGTTTGGTTATGTTTCGGCACAACATTTTACTTACTAGGTTTAGGAAAAGGTTTTACTTGGAGTTAAAATAAATGTGTTCAGTGTCGAGTCACATGACGTGAAGTCAATGACAAAAGTACATCACATATTACAACTTTCTGACTGTTACTTATGTCAAATTGTTAGGAGTTTGTGAAGGTTTAGGAAAAGATCATGTCTTGGGTTAAAATAACTGTGTTCAGTTACGAGAGGGATGTAACTCCCATGACAAAGTCAATGACACAAGTATAATGACTTTTGGACTGCTACTAACTTTAAAATAAATATGTTCAGTGTTGTGTCACATGACATAAAGTCAATGACAAATGTATATCACATATTATGACTTTTGGACTGTTATTAACATCATCAAACAGCTACACTCAGCCTCATTACGGAAGTTAGGTAAATGACATTAGTATCAGATGTGTTTTGGACTGATAACACTGTCAAAAGTCATGGTTTGGTTAGGTTTTGGACATAATCAAACTTTGGGTTAAAACAACTACATTCAGTTTCAGAAAGTAAGTTATTTACGTCACATAGCACTAAAGATGTGTCTGATGTTCACTCCTAAAGATCAGTATTCGTGCACAATTATATAACATCCAATATGCACTTAGTTTCTCCTCCTAACACTTGGGAGATATTTTCTGAGCGATCAAATATTGTAAAAGGTTGAATATTGAAAGTTTGTGTGTGTGTGTGTGTGTGTGTGTGTGTGTGTGTGTTATTACATCCATAGTTAATCTTCAGGCAGCAGTCAGTTTTCTCCATTTCGTCGTCCATGTTCATTTTCTTGTGCCAGTTGTCGAAGTCAAACTTGGTGCCGTCATTCCACATCCAAAAACAAGGCTGTTGACAGACGGACATGAACATTTGTGGTCTAGAATTTAAATGTGCTTAATTGTTTTTGTTATATTGCTTTATAGCATCTCCAGATGTTTACAACAACTGAATTTCCAGTAAATGTCATCCTTCTCTTAGATTAATGATTATACAGAAATACTGAATAAAGAGTGGTTTTTTTTGTTTTTTTTCTGGTGACCCATTTTCATGACTTGGAAGAGGTGGAAAAAAAAAACTTTTGTCATGATGATCTTGTTAAGTTTGTAATTTTATCCATCTGTGAAAACACGTGGCTGAAAACTGAGTGATTTTTTTTTAGGTTTTTTAAGATGATTTTTCCATCATTCTGATATATGATCCTTTTCATGTTCATCAGTTGATGTATGAGCTTACAAAAACATTTTTTTCCCCTACCAAACTTTCGTCATTCCATCTCTCTTTTTTTTACGCATGAAAAAAATCATCCAAAAAATGTTTTCACTTGGTTTACCACATACATTTTTTTTTAAAAAAATAGTGTTTTCACAAATAGATCCTGAATTTGTAAAGCTTATCCTCATAAAACCTTTTTTCCCCACCTTTTTGATGTCATAAAGACAGGAGAAAAAAATTATTCAGTTAATATAGAAAATGGATCAGCCCCCCAAAAGAAAAAGAATACCTCAATTACCCCTCAGGGTTTTCATACTTTGGTCAGCTGTGAAATGTCCTCAATTAACACATATTGGCAACAAATGAATAAAAATGGATACAAAGTATTGATGTCAGGCTAGCTTGCATTGGTCAAAAAAATGTGTGTATATTAAACACTGAATGAGAAAATCTCAGGGTGTACAAGGTTGTGTGACAATATCGACTAAATCAAAGGATTTACATACGTGTACAGCGTTGTGGCCACCGAGCCAGGTTAGGGGAAAGTCGTAGCTGTGTGCTTTGGTCAAAGACTGGATGAAGTGACACTCCTCTTCACTGTGGATCGACGCCAGGTTTGCTCCTTCAAACAGACAGTAACTCTGTAGTTGACGAGAGTAGAAACACATTTTATTAATTACATCAAGCTATTCATCAGGATATTAATTACTCTGTCACAACACTTTCATTTTGTGGGATGAATATTGCAACCTCAGGAGGACGGTCCCTCTATCGTCCTCACCTCAGCTTCAACCCATGTCTTTGGGCTGTCGACGAAGTAGTAACAGCGTTTGCCAAAGTGGGACCAATCGTAGGGGCAGTGGTATTCCATGTCTACAACAAATATATATAATAAAAATTAACCAGATAACAACAGTAACTTCCAGAATTGCAGAAAACATAAACAGTCAAGTGAAGTCTGGCCCATTTCAGACCTGGCATTAACATCTGCCCCAAGGATCCCGATTACAAGTGTACTACTTGAAAAGGACACCATTTTTAAAATCACAAATAAAGAAATGTCCCAAATAATGAGTCAGAGACAGAGTTTCACAGAGTTTATAAAGTGTCTCCAACTCCACAACTAACTAAACTGACACATTTGTTAAGGGAGTCTGGGGACTTTCTCCACGGGGACAAAGAAGGAGCCTATATTGTTCCTGTTTAGTGTCTTTGTAATATGTGACATGTTTAGATTAATAACATGTTTCTTCTTTCATAAATGGAGTGTAAATGGTGAAATCAGTGTAAACAGTGTGTTCAAACAGCTGATCAATGTTGGCAGGTAAGACTTTAGCACTTTAGACACAGAAGCAGACAGGCTGGTACAGACATGCTGCCACAAACTGACACTTTTTACAAGGAGACAAACAACTGCAGCTGAAAGATTTAATGCTGAATTTACAGCAAGGACACAATGAGTTGAAAACTGTCATTGACAGAGTTTCACTACTTTATAAAGTTTGTTTTAACTCAACAACTCTTAAAATCACTACATTTGTTGATGGAGTCTGGTGATGCTGTGTTACTGAGGACAGATGTCAAATATGTCCTCAGTGCATCTTGGCGGTGTCCACATCTGTAGTCAGAGCTGTCCACCTGTGACCGGATCACCCAGGATGGATGTTGATACCAGGTCTGAACAGGGCCTTTATGTTCCTCCAAATTGTAGGTCATCACTTACCACAGTTCACAGGTACAGCCCCTGGTGGAGTCTCGGTGCCCGGTATCTTCTCTCCGGTGAGTACGTTGACACACCAGCAGTAACCGGTCGACCCCGAGCATTGCTGCGGGAGGAAGTTCCCGCTGCCGTCACACTGCGGGACGAACATACCGATGGGTATGGGGAGAGGTAAATTGTGCACAATGTATGCGCAGAGGCCCGTTTGTCTGGGGATGTCGTGGACGGGGGAGGTGGAGTTGGGGTGGAGCGGGACAGCTCGGCTCAGGGCCAGGAGGGAGCACAGTGCGAGAGACACACTGAGCCACTTCATGGTGGAGGTGGTGATGATGATGATGGTGTTGATGATGATGAAGTGAGTGTGTGGCCTGTCAACAAATATCATTGATCATTTCTGTACTTTGCAACAAGTCTGAAAGATATTTGGTGATTACTGAAGTTTGCTATGGGCCCCTCGTCAATGAGTCCACCACCTAAATAACAGTCTCTCCTGTTAGAGTTGAAAACACTTGGAGACACTGGAGAAAACCCTTGCCAGCAAACATAATACAGGCAGCAACAACAATTCTTCTAAACTTATAAAACAAATAAATGGTTGCAATTTCATATGGTTTTCTTGAGACGTGCCACTGGTCACTGTTATTGTATTAATGACAATTGTAGTTACTGTTGTTACTATTATTTGTAGCATCACACTGTTGGGAAATTTTAAGCAAAAGCTAAAGTTTTTTGCACAACATAAAGTATAAATCTAAAGTTTATCATTTGTATAGACGATAGAGAAGGGTGCAAATAAATAATAATATGGAGCACACAATATGTTTCGTTATGATCCATATCTTTGCATACAATCTATGTGCTTGAGAATAAAGTGCTCTCACAATGACACAAAACTATATAGTGCAATCCCACGGAAACAATTTTTATTCCAATTCATAACAACTGTCATGAACAATCCAAAGTTAAACTCACCTGTTTCAGGATCAGCGTGCGTGCTAAACCAATTGCTGTCCTCGGCTGCTTCTCTGCCTTTTATCCTGATGCTTCTCCTGTGTGAGGAATTCATTTTCCCATGAACACACAGCAGCTCTCAGATCAGATGTTGCACTAACAATGACCCTTTTTTTTAATTATTGCATATCAGCAGATGAACCCTTGTGTATGCAGTTATTCTTTCTAGACACGTTTTGGGTTTCATCATTTTTACATTGACCTTTAACGACATTGTTCAGGGTCTCTGATTCCCAGACTCTTTGTTCGGGCTCTCTAAAGCTGCTCTTTTTTTACCGCCTTGTATTGTACAAATCTGGGTTACAGACTGTTTCTGCAAGTAAACACTGAAATCCACTTGAGACAGGCTGAATTCAAGGTTCAAGGATCAGGTTTATTGTCATTCACCCTTAAAGAGTAGCGTGTCATTTCACACTGACAAGAGCGATTTGTAATATATGGCCTGAATATTAGTTTAAAACACTGAAAAAATGAATAAGCTGAGATTATCAACAGAATGTGAAGACAACAGTGTTGACGTATGTGTAAGCGTGCTAACCAGCTAGCCAGTCTGGAGTTTGATATTAAATCTAATATGTTGACAAAATAAACTCCCAAAATGTCAAGACAGGAAATATTTTACACAGAAAAATACAACCATGCACAGTTTAAATTCCAGTTTCTCTCTTTAACCAAACTAAGATGAACGTAAACGCCTCGTGAACGCACACATGAAACACTTACTTGAACTGGTAATCGGCTAAATCAAACTCGGTCCTGCTTTGTCTTTCCACAACCACTGCTGGTCTGGTCCCAACAAATCCGCAGAGCAAGATGTGAAAATGCCTGCTACCGATGTGCGACTCTCTCTACTCTGCTAACGACAAAAGCATTTTTTTTAGAACATTATGATGACGACAAGACATTAGACATTTGTTATATTTATTTTATGAATTCTGCAGTAACAGCCAAAATTATCTTTTGTGGGGTCTTTTTGTGGTGACCTTTGACCTTTGACCAACAAATTCCAATTAGCTCATCTTTGAAGTGGACATTTGTGCCAAATTTGAAGAAATTCCCTCAATACTTCTCTGAGATACAGGGGCACCACCAGGGTGAAAAAAAAAAAAATCTAGTTAGGCCCTTGTATAGGTTGCCCATGTCTCAGAGGGCCCCCTGTCAGTGCCGGGCCCCTGGAGTCGTCCTAACCTTTCCCCCCCTGGCGGCACCCCTGCTGAGATATAACTATTTGTAAGCTTCCCAGTGTTAATTATTCCTGGGGTAAAACCTGAAGAAGAAGCTTGTCCAGGATCAGCAGCATCACCTTCACACTAAAAACCAATAACTGGTAGGTAGTCCTGGAAGGAGGCTGCATATAATCTAACCATCTCAGGTGGTCTCACAAAGATGGTACCTCAGTTTTGCACAAGAGTGTAAAAGAAGAGCAGCTTAAGATAACATTAAAGAGTAAAAGATTTTGATGTGTCATGCTGTTTCTTTTGAACTTACCGATTGTCTGGAAGGGCGTGACACAATGAGACACTGTGGACAATGAAATGAAAATGATGTAACCTAAAACTGTCAGTGATTACAATAGTCTGAGAAAGAATAACAGGGACACAAAGGGCTCGCCCGCTGATATATAATAAGTAAAGAGGTTAAGACAAAGTATCTCTTCAGTGTTAACCTCGGAAATCAATCCATTGTTAGTGAAACATCTGATCCCAAACTCGTGGGAAATGTAATAATGACGAAGCAAAATCTGAGTTCAAGTTCTCAACCTTGACCCCAAACAAGTGTATATTCACATATACAATAATGTATATATATATATATATATATATATATATA
>CAEMYA010000752.1:231509-255538 GCA_903131615.1 Diplodus sargus | reverse complement strand
TATATATATATATATATATATATATATATATATACAACTGCAATTACTAGTATATTGTTGTCAATAAATAGATTGTATCATAATCATATATTTAATAGCACATTGCAAGTACAGTATTAAAAATATATTTGAATAAAAATGAAGATGACAGCCTGTGCCAACTCTTCTCTCTCACTATAATCGCTTTTCTAATTTTTCAAAAGTTTCTTTCACTAAATAAACTAAAGAAATAAAACTGAAAATTGTTTGTGATTCTGTTTCAGCCTAAGAAGTCTCTTGAGAGGGGAAAAAGAGGAAGTGGTGCTTAGAGGCAGAACGCCAGAGATGGAACGGAAATCATTGTGGTCACGGTCCGGTTCACATACTGATGACATTATGTAAAAGAAGATAATACAGCATTGGACTGCTTTAATTCAGCTTGTGTCTAGAGTTATGATCAACGAGACAAGCTCAAGTAAACGGAGTTTGTGCTCAGAAGTAATTTATGATTATAATCTGTCATATACTATATATTTGATACTGATTTTGATGTTATTTTTTATATATAAAATACGCGACCATGTGTTTAACAAGTCAGACCTCATGTGTGTCACAAGTCCCAAAATATGCAAAAGTTGAATCGACTGCACTTTTATTGTACGTGCCTTGTTTTTAAAGGGCACACTGTCACAGATTTCCTCCTGAAAGATTTATTTTCATGTTCACTACCTCTTTTCACACCAGGCTCCAACTGTCACCACAGAGATTTGACTTCCTCTATTTTTTATGACTTACAGTCGTAAAGGCTTCTTGCACTTCTTCCAAACGGTGAAGTTTTTCCTGCATTATTAGGAATCAGTTCAGCAGCGAATCAGGTAAGGCACCGCAGACTAGAATCCTAGAGCAAAACATGAAACATGAAATGTCCTTTTTGTCTCTACATGCCATCATGTTTGAACGATTGTATCAACACTGTTCCAGTTATGATTTTCTCATTTTACGACCGTGATTTGTTACTGTAAGTCTGTGTAACCAGACGGATGATGCAATAAAAGAAGTGTCTGAGCCAACGAGGGCTGTAGGACAGAATTAATGCAGTTACAGTTCATTGCTTTTTTTCAGTTAATGTTTCTGCCAGCCGCTTTGTGTTTGAATATTGTATTTCAAACTGTCATGACGACTCAGGTCTTTATAAAAGCAGGAAGTCACAACACAAACAGAAGCAGAAATCAGCTTTCTGCATTTTTTTTTGCATTGTCCGTATCACGACCAAGACTGAAGTTGAACTGCGCTGTGTTGTCTTAATGCTGTGGTATACCATTATATTTTCAACAATACTGTACCCCCAGGTTTGTGGCAAGACGTCAAGAGGATTAGGGCCACTGTGAAAAATGTCCTGGAGTTCTGAGATTAACAAAAATGTGAGAAATAAGACATTTTCAATAGAATTCGGACTTTCTTCTCATCAGAAATTTGAGTTTTTCCCTTGAAACTGAGACATTTTTTACTTAAAGTCTGGATACTGAAAATTTTAATTTTTTTCCTCAAACTTTAATCTCAGTATCCCAACTTCTCCTTGAGTCAAGTCAAAATTATGACAAATAGTCACAGAAATTTTATTTTTTCATAGAATTCTGAAGTTAATCTAAAAAAACTCAAATTTCTCAGAATAAGGATTAAGGCTCAGTCCACAAAGTCAGGCTTAAATTTCAGAATTAGGACTCTCAGCTGTCCAAGAAAACAGGCAGAATTTTTCACAGTAGCCCTAACCCTCCTACAAATACATATTTTGTTTCCTTACTGTTTACACCTAGTATCGTATCTGTGACCAAGCTCGCAAGCTTCCTGACTGATGGTTAGCTGGCATGTTTCCAGTGGGCTAACGTGTTTGCCCACCAACTAGTATAGCTACAAGCAGTCATTACGTCACAAAGCTTCAAGACACACATACTTGGAGAAGATATGAGGATGAACTCCGCTGTGCTACTTTCTGGTATGACAGAGCCTCAGCCACTCAGGTGGAAAGCCTGAAATCAGAGACAGAGTGGAGGATTTGAGTTGAGTTTAACCATAAGACAGCTGAAATGTTACACAGGTAGATGCATAATATTCTTCATCGTACAACTGAACGAGAACAAAATGTCCTCAAATGTGAATCGATAATCTTGTTTTCGATGTAACTGTACTTTCAAACTTACTTCCCCCTTGTATTTCTTTCACGCTTCACTTTTCTCCCTTTCTTTGACCTTCTTGCTCAGTTAACTATCTGATGTATTTCCTTCCTCCTTTGTCAGAATTCCCCTTCTGAGCATGAGACAGCCAACCAACCTTTACTCCGACCTCCAGATCATCCTCCTCCTCTCTCTCTGCTGGGGTCAGAGTTCAAACCCAGATGACGAGAGGCCATCCTGCGGTCGCTGTGACCTTCATCTCTCCTGTAACTGCTCCTATGACGGCTTCACACAGGTTCCCATGGTAACAGACCGCGCCCTGAGTCTTGACCTGTCTTACAACAACATCACCGTGGTGACCAATGATGATCTGACAGGCCACAGACAACTGAGGGTTCTGAGCCTTCACGGTGGGTGTGGGCACAAATGACACTTACCAGCTCATCCAAAGCTTTGAATTGTATCTCATTGTACAATCACAATCATCATTTGGTCACTTCTGGTCATGGTTTTTGCTGTACCTAAAGTCAAGAATAAACTTCAGAACTGCACTTTTTAAGCCAATGTGGACAATTGCTGAGAACAACAACAAGGACAACAAAAACAGTAAAAAAAGAAATTTTGTCACCAGGATGTTTGTTTTAGAGATGAGAGCCAAACTAACTACAGGCACCTTCACCAGATCTGGAACTGGTAAGCACCTGATTCCCTGACTGATGTACTGAGAGTGATAACAAAACAAAATCATTTACAATAACTACACTAATAAAAAAATGGAATAGTGATAATCATAACAACAGTGACAACCATAATTATGTGTTAACCATAATAAAAGAGAGTGATAAAGATTATTTGATAATAACTGATGCCCAGTGGTCTGAGGATTGACCCCTGTGTAACCCCTGACAACACATCCTCATACCTAAATGGGGAAACACTGATTGCCAGCACCTCAAAAAACAACGTATGGAACCACTTCCAAAAAAACATGGCCGCTGAAACATACTAGACCTTCATCATTCCATTACTATTTGGCTAGGTTTAGGCAGGTATGGTTAAAAACACTGTATTTCAGGTTTCAAGTACGTTTCTCATTTAATTATGATGAAAATAACATGTTAGCAAATTAAATAACTCACACAGGACATTAACTGAGTTCTCCTGGGTGAAAGTCCTTTGCTTGGATTGGAGGATTTTATCAGTCATCATGTAACTTCCTCATTTGCTGCCATTCTACTTACTACGGCTATCCTTACCAACAAATGTAAATATGGATTGTAATAAGCTCCTTGAAGAGTCGACCTTTGTGTTTCTTTTCTGATGAGGATGAGTTATTTGTTTTAGCAAGAATGTGGGATGTTTTCATTCGTAGACATTACTGTCATCCAGGTAACAGGATAGCTGAGATCCACCCTTCAGCATTCGACCCTCTGTGGAGCCTTGAGGAGCTGGATCTGTCTGACAATCAGCTGACTGCTCTCACCCAAAAATGGTTCAACAAGCTAGAAGCTCTACAGCAACTCAACCTGCTCAACAACCCATACAGGTAAAACCCTTCAGTCACAGTTTAAATACCAAGCAGAAACCTCCAGACTGTATGTGATGTTCACATACTTCACCACCCTCTTTTCCTGCAGCTGCCTGGGTTCTCCTTCGGTGTTTCAGGGGCTGGTCAGGTTGAGGAGGCTTCACTTTGGAGGTCCTGCTCTAGAGGAGCTAAAGAGAGGAGATCTGTCTGGAGTCACTGAACTGGAAGAGCTCACTGTGCATGCCAACAACCTGATGAGGTTTGGAAGGGATGCTGTCTTTGTGTCGGAAGTCTGTATATATCCTATTATCAAAGCTCTCACTACGGTGAATTAATTTATCGGTCCATCTCTCAGTACTTTCCGAAAACAGTGTCTGTGGCTTTTCAAACCGACTGGTTCCTGGTGAAGACAGAAACTGTGAAACCGCCTCAAACATAACATTTTGATCTTAAAAAAGACTCAATATTCTCCTATAATAGCTGGTCACTGAAGTTTCTCGTGAATGATCTTCAAACAGGCTTATATAGGGCATTTTTTAGGGGCTATTTTGAACAACGCATTAATCCATATTTAGTAATCTCGCATTCCAGGAAGCAATTATGTGCGATTGGGTCAAACTAAGCTACTGTGTGTGTGTGTGTTTTGTTCCTCTCTGCAGGTATGAGTCTGGTACTCTGGCATACGTTTGGCCATTGGGTCGTGTCACTTTGAGCCTCCACGGTCCATTTCTAACAAATGAGGCCTTAGCCTCAGCTGTGCTTGGTGATGTGTCATATCCGGAGACGCCTATCATTATAGAAGACCTCCATCTCATTGGGAATGATACTGTTCAGCCTTTCAGAGCGGCAGCCAAGAAGAGAAGCAGGTCCGGCCACAGTCTACTTTTCTTCTGTTTTAGATTTCATGCAGAGTGACTCATTAACTTCCGTAGAAACAACTATTTTAATTCTCCATAAGCAACAATACCACCAGTGAGAAGATGATACATGTCAAATAAGCATCAGATTGGCAGTCACTGTTCTATGATGTCACTCTTCAGGTACCTAACTTTACGCAACATTTCTCTGTCCGATGAGGCCTTGGTTCACTTCCTGGAGGAATTCAGTGGAGTACCGCTCACTTTGCTTATGGTTGATGACGTCACATTAACAGGCGAGGGCAGGTAGGAGACAACAAACAGTAGATCTAGGTGTAGACTCCAACAAAAGAGAAAATAAAGTTGTTCATGACTTAAAGAAGCAGTTTTTACTATAGTACTGTTATTTATGTGAAAAAACAAACACATTATAAAGAAAGTAAATAATATTCAGAAGCAAACTGTGTCTTATTCTTCATTGTTAAATAGTTTGTTGTGTTTTTGGTTGGTTCTAGATGGGAGAAAGCCAGCTGGACTGATCAAAAAAGCATTGACGAATTCTACGTACGAAACGCCGTGGTGCTGGATGTCTATAAGTTTGTCTCATTTCTAGAACTGGGATTTCTGCTGCAGTATCCCAGGAAGGTGTCTGTCGTGAATTGTAAGGTAAACAACAATTCTCAAAAGTTTAGACATTTTTAACATATACTTAACTGAAAACAAAGGCTACTGCCTTCTCTCTATCTCAAAGGTGTCGGTGTATAGTTTGATGATAAACGAATTCTGCGGGGGCAAGGCTTGGTGGAAGGATCTTTATTAAAACAGATCTTAGCCAGCGTCCGAACCAGACGGACCAGAGAACATTCCGGTGTTCTCAAATCTATGGCAAAAGCAATGCCAGAATGCTTTGTCTTCAGCCCTATCAAAAATCCTATAGAGCCTTTGATCATAGGAAATCTACCAAGTACCATCTCTACCTTCTTCTCATGCGGGCCTTGGGTTGTACCTGCCTACTTCTAATTGGTCACTTTGTCGGGTTGAGGGTCCATCTGTCCAAACAATTGGATAACGAGTTGGTCTATCTCCCTGCTCCTCTCCCATAAATGACTAAATCTGTTACTGTCACTCCTTAGGTCTTGTATTCCAAAATTACCTAAATGATCCTTCTATCCTTTTCTGGAAATGTACATGTTTAGACATCTCCCTCCATCTGACATGAGGGTCAGACTCCGTTTTAGTCCTCTATAGTGGCCTTGTCTGCTGCTAACCTTTGACACACACACACAGCTGAATACTGACTCCGGGGACCCTTGAAGCTGTGAGCCCCGTACAGTCCTTAACTCACACAAGGAGGAGGCACAGGTTAAATTTAAACTTCACTACCTTACCTACAGGTGTTTGTGATGCCCTGTCAGACGTCTGCCCTGCTGAAGAACCTGCAGTACCTTGATCTTTCAGACAACCTGCTGAGTGACATGACTCTTAAGGAGACGCTGTGCAATGGTGACGGCACAATGAAGGACCTACGAGTTTTGAACATCAGTGGAAACGCTCTGCAGGTGCCTTCATCAAACCTTGAAGAATTATTTTTGCGTGTATCCGACCAGCAGGAAATATAAAAAAGGTTTGAATGTTTTGGTTTTGGAGAAAAATGACCTGCTTCCTGAAGACTTGTCTATGTCTGTCCCTCAGTCTTTTTCCTTGCTGACCCACCTGGTACTGAAGCTCTCCAAGCTGACCCACCTGGATGTCAGCAGGAACGGATACAACTCCATGCCGCAGAGCTGCTCCTGGCCCTCCACTCTGCGATACCTGAACATCTCCAGGATCTCACTCACAACCATCACCCCCTGTCTACCCAAGACTCTAAGGGTACAAGAGTGGCTCATGCAGCAGCAATCCTGACAGACCTGACACTATCAAGCAAAAAACACTAACCAGTAACCCACTTTTATCTCGTTCTTTATCCTTTACAGGTGTTGGATCTGAGCAACAATGATCTCAAAAACTTCTCTCAGGCCCTGCCTGCCTTGAGAGAACTCCACCTCTCTGGGAACAAGTTCCTGAGGCTGCCCTCTGGATCGCTGTTCCCCAATCTGCAAACACTCACAATACAGGTAAGAATGAACTAATAATCACATTTCCTCTTCTGATCCTCTTTGTTTTCCCCGGTTTGACACTTCTCGTTCTTCCACAGTCGAACACCTTGAACATGTTCAGTCATTCAGACCTCCAGTCATACCAACGACTCCAGAGCCTCCAGGCTGGTCAGAACAAATTTGTCTGCTCCTGTGACTTTGTTGACTTCTTCCAGTCACGCATGAAAGGAAGTGGAGACGTGCATTTGACAGACAGAGAGGAGACGTACATTTGCGACTCTCCTCTCTTCCTGCAGGGGGAAGAAGTGGGTCAAGTCCACCGCTCCATTGTTGAATGCCACCAGGTTTTGTTTGTGTCTGTGTGCTGTGGGGTGGTGCTGTTTGTCGTCATCCTGCTGAGTGTCCTGTTGTGGCGCCTCCATGCGATTTGGTACCTCAAGATGACATGGGCTTGGCTGAAGGCCAAGCGTAACTCCCGGCAACGACGGCGCAACGATAGAGAAACAGAAACATTGCTGTCCTTTGACGCCTTTGTGTCTTACAGTGAGAGAGACGCAAGCTGGGTGGAAAACTTCTTGGTGCCTGAGCTGGAGGAGCCAAGGTTACGTCAGAATTTTTTGTCTTATCTTTTCTAACATCACATTTCTGTTGTCTGTTAGCAAGACATCATGAGAGCTGCAAAGCTACTTACAAAATTTCAGCAAGAAAAGAAAGTTACAGGAGGTTTTGATCAAAACTCTTAAAAATCAAAATTAAAGTTTGGTGAGATGATCACTGGAACAAATCTGATCCAACCTTTCCCACTCATGGCTCGTAGCCTTCTAGCTCAATCATATTAACTGGGCTTCTTGTAAAGATTATTATTGGGGATGCAATGCAGCCAGCTGGATCAAAGTGCAGCTACCACTCTATAAATGTGGCCTATAATGGCCTGTAACTTAAAGAAATCTTGTCAAATCAAGAAGGTTGAGTACTTGGCAAATTCTGTTGACCAACAAATATGTACAGTTGTAAAGGCTCAAGTAGACATTCTCTTACAAACCTGAAGAAATGGTGCGTTCCTGTGAAAGTGCTGCTTTTGGAAAATTGTCTTAAAAATGAGAAACATGTTGTTTTCAATGCCATGAAATTTGCTGCTGATTCCCCACAGCCCACTGAACCCCACCAATCAACAACCAAATCTAAACCCAATGAGAAACATAACCTGCTTTCTGACTTCTACTCCTGCAGGGAGACTGATGAAGGCATTATGAATCCCAGACATCCTCGGCCTCTGACCCTGTGCCTCCACAAGCGGGACTTCCTACCCGGAAGCTGGATTGTGGATAATATCATGAGCGCCATGGAGCGCAGCCGCCGAACCATCTTTGTCCTCTCAGAGAACTTTGTCCAGTCCGACTGGTGCCGCTATGAGCTGGACTTCTCCCACTTCTGGCTTTTCAGTGGGGATTCTGGCCGAGACGCGGCCATCTTGATCCTGCTGGAACCGCTGTCCAAGGACGACGTCCCCAAACGCTTCTGCAAACTGCGCCAACTCATGAGCTCCACCACCTACCTGGAGTGGCCTCAGGAGGAGGAGAAGGTCGAGGGGTTCTGGAGGAGTCTCCGCAACGCTTTGAGAGGAGAAGAAGAGGAGGATGACTGAGGGGGAAAAGACAAAGTGATGAAGAGAAAAGATAAGAATAAAGGACAAAATCAGAAGCTGAAAAGGGTGGAGGAGTAATTATAAGTGAAGGAACAGGAAAAGAAAGGATGGAGGGGAATACTAATAAGAAACTAAGATAAAAAAGAAGGAGAAAATGAAAGCAGACTGAGGTAGAGTAAGCGATGTAGATGAAGCAGGTGATTTAATGTCATAAATAAGGAAATTATTGTGACTTTACTTGTTGCTTTTGCTGACAAAATACTTTTGAACTGAGCAGTCTCTGACATGACCCATTTGGTCATTTATAAAAGAAAAGTTTTCTTGTTTTTCATCACAATTAACGATCTGCTATTTTCTTTGTTTATTTACCATTATACGTAATAAAAGAGGCATTGATAAATCGTCAAAAATATTACATTACATTGTCTCTCAGATTATTAAATGTTCTTTTAACTCATAAAATCTTGTTTTCTAATGGAAGCTTGGTATATTTGTTTTATTAGAGCAACACAATTTACATGATAAAATAAAAGTTACCTTCAGTTGCACAACAAGTAATAACATCCAATCTCACATTTCCTCATTTTAAGGATCAGGAGCATCAGAATAATCACAGACAGTGAATCTGCAAGTGATGATGTAGTTATGCAGAACCAGTCAGGTAATCTGCTGGTAGTTTGATGAAATGGCCACTTGGGGGAGCAGTTGGTTGATTTTTGCCACAACCTCAGGATGTTGTCAGTGGATGTGAAACCAGTTCTGCAGTAAACAGCTGAGCACTTACATGAAGTGAGTCAAAGCTCTGTAAAAAGAGTGTTTCTATAGATATTTTCTTATGCTTGTGTTTCAACATTTAGTACATTATAGACTTCAAACTGTAGTTTCTCTCTTAAATGTTGTTTTTGTTTGATGGCTTGAATCATTATTTATTTAATACTCACATCAGACTGCTGATATCACATGCTTTTACATTTTACATGGCAGATTATTGACATTTCATTGTGAACAGAAGTGTGATGGGGAAATCTCAATCTTACACCAAAGAGACATGGATAACACTTAACTGGTCAAGACGGTGTTGCAACCCTTTGTGTAGACTGAGACAGAAAATGTTGGGAACAACAATATAACATTCTGGGGAAAAAACAATGACAGGAAACAGATTTTGAAGAGAACCAAACAAGTTTTAATAAGTACTGCAAAATTAATCAAAAACATCATCCACATCACAGATGCTGCATTTTACTTGACAAAGGTCAAATATGTCACAAAACAGATGTTCTTCAGATGTAAAAAAACAACAATTGTCACATTATGTTACAACCCAATCAGCTTGCTATGGGAGAGGGAAGCAACATAAAACCGGCGTTTGGTTAAAGCGCAGTTATTTATTCATAGGAGTCACAAACACAATGAAGCACAAAACTAAAAAGGAAAGAGTTAACTGGTGCTGTTAAAACATACATACATAAACATAACCAAAAGAGGACCAAAACCAAGAGCTAACTATTTTTACAATAAACCAAATATGAAAGTAAAGCCTCACCATCTAATCCTAAACAGTGAAAACAGAACCACTTAATCTAGAGTGTCTAACATAAAATTACTAACCGTGAAAGTGCAGAATCAGTTTTAGAACTATGTCCGGCCCAGTCCGGATAGTTTCACTTATAATCTAAACCAAGTTACAAAACGAAAGTTAACAGTAGATAGTTGTGATAATAGTAGGCCAGCTTCTTAAGTAAGGCTAGACTACAGGAGCAATGCTGTAAAAGCAACAAAAACCATGTTTACACCGAATGGTAGAACGGTAGAAACACTATCACACTTAAAACAAGGAAAGCATCAGATCATAGACTACATCCAGAGGACATTAAACATGATGAACAAAGTCTCAATAACATTCTGAATAAGACACATTTTGAATAAGACACATTGTTTTTTTCTGAAGTTGATGTTGGATGTTGCTCAGGGAGTGAGACATCTCGCTTCTATCTCATCTCTGTTGAGAGTTGCACATGCACAGTACCGGTCGGGCAGCCTACAATGCTCGTGTTGCGGCACGGAACTGACACTGAGACTTTAACGTGGTTACTTTCTTAAATATTTTTCACTTCATTGCATCTGAAAAAGGGGAGAGCCATCAGAGCCAATCAGAGCTGGAGCTGGTAAATGCCGTCACACGTTCACATTGTAGACTAATGCCAGATCACAGTGGGCATTAGTGGGGTTTTTGTTCAGTGTGATGGGGTATGAGATATTTTTTATTTTAAATAAAAAACTACACCCATCACAGTGGATGATTATAATTACAGTAAACAACAAGCATGCTGGCATCCAGCTCACTGTCCCATAAAATACACTTAAAATTATTCACATTTAAAGTAATAAAATTACTTGGTCACTGGGATAATAATGATTTCATGAACTAGAAACAACAACCTGTGCAGCCAGATGTGTTTCCACACTCGTCTGATGAGCCTCTGAATATTTAATCAGTGTCCATTGGTCCAGAAGAGTCTCAGCAGTTTCCAAAGTCTGCTGACTCAGCCTTGACTAGCTATGCTTCAGATACAGTCTTCAGGACTTTTTGTATTTCTGAGTTTCCCTTTGCTGCCTCCTTAAATATCTTTAACAACCCTTCATCTCCCTTTGTCTTCACAAAGTGTTTCAATATAGCACACAGTGGTTGGGCAAACTCTATCACACTCTCTATGTGTGTATTTGGAAACCCATAGACGTATCCTCCAGTGTGCAAACCAAAGACTTTGCACTGAGCATCAAACACTGGAGAGCCAGAGGAGCCATGGTACATGTAAGTGTTGTAGGTCGACCTTTTTTCTGCCAATTTCCCACCAATCATGATGTTTTCAATGCCTTGCTCTCTGATGAGGTGACTGATTGAGTGGAGAATGAAAGGACTGTCCCTGTATGGATGTACATTATCGTAGACAGCCTGCCCCCTCTTCTCTATCTCAATGATACATGTGGGATCCATTTTTTTCACGCCTCCTCCCGGGTGACCGATAAGACAGGCTTCACCACTCTGAGGCATTGGACCAACATCCTTCAGGAGCCCTGGTGGTATCTTAACTTTCTCTGTTTGGGTTTTTTGGTTGGATACCACATGGCCCTCAGTGTTGACCTCGAGTACAGCATAGTCAAGATCATCCTCTTTGATGTAGATGTAACAGTTAACTACCTCAAAGCAGTAGTAGTTTGTGTCTGGCTCAGGAACATCATAGTTAAAGAGAACAAACACCTCAACACCCTTCTTCAGTGTTTCTGCTTCAACACAACCTTCAAATAGATGTGCGTTAGTCAAGATGAAGTTGTCAAACAACACAAAGCCTGTGCCGACACGTACATCCTTAACAATCACTTTACAGACTGACTCACCCAGTTTCAGCAGCCTCCCGACTATGTGCACTTCACTGAATGACTGTTGGATCTTTCCAAAGTCTTCCCTTCTCAGCTCTACTGCTTTCTGGTACGAATCACCAGGGAATCTGCTCTGCATCAGTTTGTTCAGAACTGGAAGCTGCTTACGCAGTATCACCTCATTGTCAACACTGCTGTCACACTTGACACTTTTTCCTCTCTGATGGACTACATTTAGGACCGCTGTTGATCTTGTAAGGCGCCTGTTCTGTGGAAAATTTGATGCACCTGTGTTTTCCTGCTGTTTTTTATCATTTACTCTCTTCTTCCGTGGAAGACATATCTTGAATTTGTTTCCATTTAAGGTGTCAACACTGTCTAGAGGTTCAGTTAGGCAGTCAGGATTTTCATTGTTAGACAAAGTGAAGTTGCAGAGATCATCACTGAAGCGACCGTCTCTTTGCAGAGCCTCTTCCACCGTCGTTCCCTTCTCCCCATAAACACACAGATACTTGAACTTTTTGACAGCATTATTAGTAAATATTTTTTTTGTTTTGGCATTTGTGCCTCCGACTGTATCAATGTAGAAAACAGAATATCTGTCTCTTGAATGTGTTGCTGTGGCAGGTTGGATTTTGGCCTCTTCGACCAATTCAGGTTCACTTGATACGGTCAGAACCTCACCACGGGGGACACAAGAAGAAGGGAAATGAGTTGCAACGATATAATCATCTCCTTTTCCAAACTGAATGACAAGGTTGTTATCTGGATAATTCAGCTGTTTGTATTTCTGTTTTGTTTGTATTCCCTCCAGCACTGTGCAAGGTTGATCACAATCAACAGTGTATTCTCTGCTGTCTTTGCCGCTGAATTTCACTTTGAAAAGATGTCCACGCCCGCCCTGCAGGAAATCAGATTGAAGAAATAAGTAAGGTTACACATCCTTCAATGTAATAAAAAAACACAGTCTATTTTGTATTGTATTTTGTATTTTGTGTATCACACCGTAGTTCGCCTCCTTCCCTCATACATGGTTGTATTACATTCCCTGTCGAATTTGTAATGTAATGTTTTTAAGAGTGGGTCCAAATTTGGTTTAGATTTTCTGCATTTGCAATCTTTCCAAAGGCTATTCTTGATTACTATAATGTTTTGTGGCAAGTTACATTTAAATAATACATCTGACAGCTGTAAAATTATTGACTGATTTTTATACTGTTCAATAGGAATAGGTTAATGATCAAGTGTGTGTGATCTGAAGGTTGAGAGTGAAAAACTCCATGCTTGTGTGGATGACCAGGAAAACACATCACAATAGCAGAACATCAGAGTTGTTGGTCTCCCGGAAAAAATTGAAGGTGGCCATCCTACCACCTTCATGGAAACTCAGTGGGAGGACAGCTTCCCTCGTAAACCAGCAGTGGACCATGATTGCACATCTGCATCACTACCAGACGAAATAACTAATTATATGCTTATCCTGGGAGCGGGCTGGGCAGCTGACATACCGGGGACAGAAGATCAGCTTTTACCCGGACCTCAGCATTGACCTGGTCCGAAGGAGAGCTGTTTTCAACCCAGTAAAGAAACAACTTCAGGAGGCTGGTGTGAAATACTCGCTCGCATATCCTGCAATGCTCTGGTTCACACTTAACAGGTCTAAACACGAGTTCAAGTCACCGTGGGTTGCATCCGCCTTTTTCAAAGCAAATATCGAGAAGACAGGGGAAGCAACGGGGGCCACAGGTAACGATGATATGCCCACAATGGAGGACAGATTCCCTTATTTGGCCGCAGAGCGTAGTTAGACAGGGTGTTTGACTGCTGAAATGTGTGTGCTGCTGGAGAATATTCCCCCTGATCACAATCTGCAAGTGGTGCTATGTTCACTGTCTGTGTCGAACTGCTGTGATATTACAATGAAGTTTTACATAGAGACCAGTTTAATTTCACTTATTTTTGTGTGTTTGTAAAACACCCTAAGCCTACCACTTTAAGCATGTGCCTTGTTTGTAATCCTTGTCGGACTGCCAATGACATTAGATGCATCCCTGCCCATTTCACTCATTCTTGTTTGTGTATTAGGAGGAAAAAATAAAAAATAAAATACATAAAAAAAGAGCTTAAGGTTACCACTTACAGTGTACCAGTTTTGGGGATCTGTTATACTAGTGATTCGTTTTGCACTAAATGCAACTTTGCATCTACGGTGTGCTAAGTTTCCTAGTTTCCAACGAAGTAATTTTCTATACTTTATTGCTCATATGCTTTTTTTTACTTCAAGATGATATAAGTTGCCACTTCCAACTCTGGAGTGCTAAGATGCATGTATTAGGTTTAATGCATCTTAGAAACTTTTGTAGTATTTTACCATAGTACTCGGCAAGTGCCACTGATTTGTTTTTGGTCAGTAACCGTGGGACCCGAAGTGGTCTGTATTTGAGTTATTTGACGCGACATGTATGACTGTCATGCCTGGTTTCGCCAAAATTCTGCCCGCTTTGTCCCAAGCCTCATACATGGTATGTCTGGCCCTTAAAAGCAGGTGCACAGCCTTAGCAGTTGAGGCTAGATCATACTCAGTCTGAAGATGAACCCTCTTCTGATTGAGTTCGGGAGTAGGTGAAGTTGCATACTGTGCATCTAACTGGGCTATATTATCACTGAGTTCCTTTAATTTAGGAGTTTTTCCTTTTTACTGTGGTGAAACCACATTTGGCCATGCAAACTAAACATTTGGCCATGCAGGAAGGCTTTAAAGGTCTCCCAAAGAGTACCGTGAGAGATGTCTGGTGTAGCATTTGTTTCAATAAAGAATTTTATCTGAGTGCTCACAAATTTGGTAAACTTAGAGTCTGAGAGTAATAGAGTGTTCAAGCACCATGCTCTGCATGCAGCGGGTTGCTCAGGCAAAGACAATTCGAAAGAAAGTGGGGTGTGATCGGAGATGACAATACCATGATATGTGATGCAAACAGTAGCAGGAATAAGCCGAGTATCAAGCAGGAAATAATCAATTCGAGAGTAGGTACTATGAACTGGCGAGAAAAAAGAAAACGCTTTTCCAGTTGGGAAATTAAACCTCCAGGGTTCGAACAACCTCTATTGTCCTATGTAGTTATGAATGACTTTGGCTGTCTTGGAAAACGATCCAGGTTTGGCAGTCGGGCAGTCTAGCTCAGGACTGAGGATGCAATTAAAGTCCCCACCAATAATTAAATTATGAACATCTTCGGGCAGGGCTGAAAAAAATGATTTAATAAAAGCCTCATCACCCCAGTTAGGAGCGTATGTTTGCTAAGATTACAGGTTTATTTACTTGTGACTATCACATATTTACGGCTTGGGTCAGCCACAATTTTCTCAGCTGCAAATAAAATAGTTTTATGAATAAGTATAGCAGTATCCCGGGCCTTAGAATTAAATTTCGAGTGAAAAACCTCCCCAACCCAGCTTCTACGAATTCTGTTAACATCAGCGTTGCGAAAGTGTGTTTCCTGTAGAAACGCTATGCCCACATGCAGCTGAGAGAGGTGAGCCAGTACTGTATTCCTTTTAACTGGGTGATTTAAGCCCTTTACATTCCAAGAGATCAAATAGAGCTTTCTCTTCCTAACCCCAGTCATTGGCTGGAATGGTACAACCATCAGTATAAGGAAAGGACAGGCAATTTGTTCAATAAGAAATTGATGCAGGTGAGTGTAGCTGGTATTATTATGGTGAAAAACTTTAGTTGGTGCAAAACACGAAAACATTAAAAAGAAAGGAAAAAAAAACACAAATGAGAGGATACGCCCCACACCTTACCACCCCTGCCTCACTTACCCAAACTAACTGCTGTGGCTACCCAATTATATACTTCTGAGAGCAGCACCGGCCCTTGGGAAGGAGACTCTTTTTATCAGGAACTGAATTTACCTAGAATGAACGATACTTAGAGGTCTACTCTCAATAATCCATTGTCAGTTGAGGAAGTTCGAGAAGCCATTAACCGCATGCAGTCTGGGAAAACACCTGGGCCTGATGGGTTCCCAGTGAAATATTTCAAGAGGTTCTCTAGTGAGCTTTCCCCATAACTTAAGCCTCAATATGTCTAATTCCCCCAAAAGACAAAGACCCCCTTCGTTGTGAGTCCTACCGCTTAATTAGTCTTCTCAATATAGATTGCAAGCTTCTCGCGAAGAGCCTAGCCAAGCGCCTTGAAAGGGTTCTCCCAGGGCTCATTTCACCCTATTAAAAACGATTTATTCAGGGACGACACTCCTTCTCGAATACTCGTAGGCTCCTTGACGTAAGGTACACCCAGTCGGAGTCTTGTTCACCTAAGATTATTACACCCTTAGACACAGAAAAGGCTTTTGATTGGGTGGAATGGGGTTTCCTTTTTGACACTCTTTCAAGATTCGGCTTTGGACCCACTTTTATTTCCTGAGTCAAATTACTTCACAGAGGCCTCTTAAGCCTTGGTTTGAGCAAATGAGGTACAATCAAGCCACATCCCTTTGTACCACGGATGCCTCCTATCGTCGCTGCTTTTTGACTTAGTGATTGAGCCACTTGCAGTTTCCTTAAGACAGTGTCGCTCCTTCGAGGGGATAATGAGAGGTCACAGAATGCACAAGGTGTCACTATGTGCGGACAACCTTCTCCTATATATTACCAACCCTGGAAGAGTTCGAGAAGCTCTCCAGCTACAGGTCAATATGTAAAATATGCAGCCTCGGATTAGTAAGGCCTTTTTACAAAGACCCAAAACCTCGGGAGGGACAACCGTCTCTATTATTACTGGGCTAGCAACATTCAGAAAGTTATCACACATGTCCAATCCTCTTGAGCATGCACCTGAATGGGTGAAGATAGAAGCACACGGTCTTCCTTTTCACTCCTTAGTTACTTCCCCATTACCTCTGGCTATTCGTACATACATTAATCTGGTCATTGCTAGCACACTTAAAATTTGGTCGCAGCTTAGGAAGCAATTTGGCCTAAAAAAAGTCTCCTTAATGGCACCCATTGTGTCAAGCCACCTCTTTACACCAGCCCAGTTAGATCTGTCTTTTGATGCATGGCATCGGAATGAAATACGAGTCGTTAAAGATCTGTATATTGAAGGGGTATTTGCATCATTCGCTCAACTAGCAGGAAAATTTGGCCGACCCCAGTCAAATCACTTCTGTAACTTTTAGATTAGGGACTTTGTCCGAGAGGGTTACCATCCTTTCCCTGAGTTAGCTCCAGAGACACCCCTAGATACTCTTCTAGCCACAAAGGCAAGTCATAAGGGTGCCATCACAAGGATCTATGACACACTCACCAGCATAAATCCTCAGCCCACTGCCAATATCAGGACTCTCTGGGAGGAAGATCTTGGCACATCTCTCTCTAATGATCTGTGGAAGTCAGTTTTAGAGCTAGTACACTCATCTTTCTCATGTAGTAGATATGGCCTTCTACAATTTGACATTGTTCACCGTGTTCACTTAACCAAGGCCAAATTGGCTAAGATTTACCCCAGTATCGATCCTACATGTGACCGGTGCAAACATGCATCGCCGACCTTAATGCATATGTTTTCAACATGTCCCACTCTTCACACGTTCTGGCTCGCAACATTTAACTCTGAGGTTTTTAGTATGGTTATTGATCGACATCCTTTGATAGCTTTATTTGGTGTAAGACCTGGCGACTGTGACTGGCCACTAAATATGTACAATGCTGTGGCTTTTACTACCTTACTTGCCCGTCGCCAAATACTATTTAATTGGAAGAGCTCTAAACCCCCATCCCATGTCAGTCGGATCAGGGACATTATGTTTCACTTTAAGTAGGAGAAGATCAAATTTATTGTATACATTTACTGAATTTGTGATTTGTATATGTGCTTAACTAAAAAATACAAATAAACAGATTTTTCAAAAAAAAGAAAAGAAAAGAATTTTGCCCCCCAAAAATTGTATACATCTCAGAGCCGTTATTGTGAAACTACTACATTTTGCCCGGTGCACCAATGTAGCTATTATACATTTTCCTGTGAGACTGGGTTGACTCAGGAGTCCGTCTTTACAGGCCCACTTTAGTTACAAACTATTCTAACTCTGACTTTACAACTTGTACATTGATCAATTTTTAGAATACCTGGATAGTAATTGTGCAGTAAGACTCTTGGTGGTGGTGACGTTTAAGTCATGTGACCACGATGTCATCTGTTTGTAGCCTAACATTAGCTTCTTTAATTTCTTCGCTTCTTTAATAACACATTTAATTTACACTTCAAACGTCACAAAGTGGTGTTTATCTGTGGAGATTATCTGGATGAACAAAACATATCTGGAGTTCCACAGCAAAACAGAAGTAGCTGGAGACTTTGTAAGAGTTTTAAAAGCTCGTCCGGTGTAATATAAGAATTACTCCAGAAACGTTTTGTGCGCTACAAAACTTCACATGACTTTCGATCAGCATGAAGGGAGGAGATAATGACCTAAGTGTCATTTTTGGGTGAACTGTGCCTTTTACTTGAACCACCTCAAAATCTAAGTATTAATAAATGAATTTGTATTTCAATCAGCGGATGAGGAGAACTCACCTGAGGGCCTGCCGCTCGACCTGGCTGTTTACTCTCCATGGTGATCAAGGTGGTGCTGCGAGGATTGTCCTGATAAAATGATGCATTCACAAAACAAACAAATCAATTGGACAAGCTGAGGCTGATTTCTGCATCAGAATGTTCCCTCAGCACAATAATACATTTAGTTTTAATGTTTCAAACCATAAACACCAGAAACATTAAAATATAACGCCAGTCTTAACCAGCAGGACAATTCAGCGTAAGCTTTACATTGATGAGGACATGTCATGACATGTTAGAGGTCCAAAAGCTGTTTGCCTGTTCATCTTTCAGCCTACATGACATGCGTTCCCTCATTGTCTCATAAGGTTTGGGGAGTGCAGTTTCATCGTGCAGTTTTGTGCGATGCATCTACAAATGTTTTTGTTAAGGTTCCTGTTGTTGAAATTGAAACTTTGCCGCTCTAGAAACAGTAGTTGCCAGGGGCACAGCGCAACGTCCTGTGATGGCTTTTAGAGCAGTGAAGAAGAACTGATTTGAGTGTAACACAACAAACACTTGGTTTTGTGGCGACAAACAGAACTAGAACATTTCCCCGGGTTTCTTGCCAACAGCTTTTATATTACTGAGATGACTCACCAGAGTATTAATGATTAGGCTCTACTCAAAACCTCCAAAACCCCCCAACCAACAGATGGTTGAAACCAGTGATGTCCCCTGGGCAAATAAGGGCTGATGTCGACAGTCTAAAACAGATATAAAACAATAAAGGTAAAACTCCGTGACACAGCCCACAGAAATACGTTCGACAAAGTTTTACTAAAGGACTGTGTCACTTCATTAAAGCATCAAACAGTTTATTTATCAGGACTGAGTTAAGATGTTACAGTCAGAAGTTCAGTCGCAATACAACAGAAGTTTTTTGGGAGAATTGAGAAACCCAAATCAATTATTTGTTCTTTTCTAATATTAAATCGTTACATCTCATCCTATTTTCCAAGCCTAGCTTATCACTGTCGATTGATTAGTTTTTTTGTGTAGCTTAGATATAGTAATAAACTAATCATAAAAAAAACGTAATAAAGTAATTATTTAAAAAAACAAAAACACATTCATGTAATCCGGGCATCTTACCTTTGATTGACTGCCAGTGAACGTTGGAGCGCAATGACATGCGAGCATATAAAGGAAGTACAGTTTATTTCCTGGTACTCTCATTTCACTGTCAAATCCATCCAGTTAACCCTTTCGACACGCCCAAATCCATGACCCAGTACTGCTCAACAAGTCAAAATGTAATCCCCATTTCAACAGTTAACATGTTAATGTGTTAAGCAGTTGGTACAGTTTGAGTCCTATGCAGCAGACAGCGAAGCGGGAAACAAAGGAGATAAAGATAAATTCTGTGTTTTCATTGCTTCTGATCAGCTGATGTGATATAAAACATTAACTGGTACCCTGTATTTTATGTGTTGCCCTGTCCCTCACTTTACATGAATTGAAAGAAAACAAGTTTGTTTCTTAATGTTATCGCAGCACAGTTGCAACACAGAAAAGCTCTGTTAGAAAAAAAGGGACCAAATGGAAAATGAACGAGGAAGAAAGATGTGTTTTAAAGATTGCTGGTACTCGATAGCTCTGTTCATGACGCACACCTATTTGCATACGACGAAATGTAACCAACCCACAACCACAGCGCACAAAGACAAACATGTCCGCTGTGCAGGTGACTTTTGAGTCATTACTTCGAATTAAAAGAAAAAGAAACTCATGATGAGCTGAGAAACAGAGACCTGGGGAGCTTGTGCATGAATAATTGAATAACACTGATGAAGATACATAAACGTTTAATGAATTAAAAGTCAATTTTAGCAGCAGTCTTGACAACAGAGAAATGTCCATTTGACCAAAAAAAGAGATTTTCTTGTTGCAGCTCTCCAGCAAAAGATGAGAGACTTAAAGATGTGAACAAACTCCTGTTAGTGACTTTTAGAGGGTGGTTACCACAGTTTTATTGGAAAATGACATTATTATATATCCTTTATTTATAGCCATAGTATAGTACATTATCTCTTTACTAGACTTCAAACTGTAGCTTCTCTCTCAAATGTCGTTTTTGTATGTGATTTATTTATTTAATACTCACATCAGACTGCTGACACCACATGCTTTTACATTTTACAAGGCGGATTATGGAGATTTTATAGTGAACTCTAGTGTAATGGGTAAATATAAATCTTACCGTACCTGCACCAAAGAGACATAGATAAAACTTAATTGGTCAAGACGGTGTTGCAACCCTTTGTCTAGACTGAGAAGAGAAAATGTTGGGAACAATAATATGACTTTATGGGGGGAAAAACAATGACAGGAAACAGATTTTGAAGAGAATCAAACAAGTTTTAACTAGTACTACAAAAAAAAACAAACAAAAAAAAAAAACATAGACATAAAAAAACACAAAACCAAGAGCTAACTATTATTACAATAAACCAAATATGAAAGTAAGGCCTCACCATCTAATCCTAAACAGTGAAAACAGAACCCCTAAATATAGCGTGTCTGACATAAAAT
Source organism: Diplodus sargus (assembly GCA_903131615.1). Lineage (NCBI taxonomy): Eukaryota > Metazoa > Chordata > Actinopteri > Spariformes > Sparidae > Diplodus > Diplodus sargus. Next base: position 234,739 of record CAEMYA010000752.1, on the reverse strand, counting down.
TACTGACTGTGAAAGTGCAGAATCAGTTTTAGAACTATGTCTGGCCCAGTCCGGATATTTTCACTTATTAGCTAAACCAAGTCACAAAACAATGGTAGACAGTTGTGATAATAGTAGACCAGCTTCTTAAGTAAGGCTAGACTACAGGAGCAATGCTATAAAAGCAACAAAAACCATGTTTACACCGAAATTAGCATGTCTTAAAAACAAGGAAAGCATCAGATCATAGACTACATCCAGAGGACATTAAATTTGATTCACAGAGTCTCGATAACATTCTGAATAAGACACATTGTTTTTTTCTGAAGTTAATGTTGGACGTTGCTCAGGAAGTGATACATCTCGCTTCTATCTCATCTCTGTTGAGAGTTGCACATGCACAGTACCGGTTGGGCAGCCTACAATGCTCGTGTAGTTCACTACACCATAAAATAAACTTAAAAGTATTTACATTTGAAGTAATGAAATAAAATTACTTGGTCACTGGGAAAATAACCGTTTAGTAAACTAGAAACAACAACCTGTGCAGCCAGATGTGTTCCACACTCGTCCGTTGACTCTCTGAACACTTAATCAGTTTCCGTTGATTCAGAAGAGTCTCAGCAGTTTCCAACGTCCACTGACTCAACCTTGACTACCTGTGTTTAAGATACAAGAAGGACTTCTTGTAGGTCTGAGTTTCCCTCTGCTGCCTCCTTAAATATCATTAACAACCCTTCGTTTCTCTGTGTCTTCACAAAGTGTTTCAATATAGTACACAGTGGTTGGGCGAACTCTATCACTCTCTTTGTCGGACTTTGACGATAGACGTATCCTCCAGTGTGCAAACCAAAGACTTTGCACTGAGCATCAAACACTGGAGAGCCAGAGGAGCCATGGTACATGAAAGTCTTGTTGGTAGACCCCATTTCTGCCACTTTCCCACCAGTCATGATGTTTTCAATGCCTTGCTCTCTGATGAGGTGACTGATTGAGTGGAGAATGAAAGGACTGTCCCTGTATGGATGTACATTATCGTAGACAGCCTGCCCCCTCTTCTCTTTCTCAATGATACATATGGGATCCATTTTTTTCACTTCTCCTCTTGGATGACCGATAAGACAGGCTGCACCATTCTGAGGCATTGGACCAAAGTCCTTCAGGAGCCCTGGTGGTATCAGGTGGTTGGACACCCTCTGGCCCTCAGTGTTGAGCTCAAGTACAGCATAGTCAAGTCCATCCTTTTTGAGGCAGATGTAAGAGTTAACTACCTCAAAGCGGCAATAGTTTGTGTATGGCTCAGGATCATCATAGTTAAAGAGAGCAAAGACCTTAACACCCTTCTTCAGTGTTTCTGCTTCAACACAACCTTCAAATAGATGTGCGTTAGTCAAGATGAAGTTGTTAAACAACACAAAGCCTGTGCCTGTGACATCATTAACTATCACTTTGCAGACTGACCTGCCCAGTTCTAGCAGCTTCCTGACTCTGTGCACCTCACTGAATGACTGTTGGATCTTTCCAAAGTTTACCTTCCTCAGCTCTACTGCTTTCTGGTAAGAATCACCAGGGAATCTGCTCTGCATCAGTTCTTTCAGAGCCGGAGACTGATTACGCAGTATTTCCTTAATCTCCTCATCCCTGTCTCCTTTTTTCATTTCTGCTCTCACACCTTTTCCTCTCTGATGTTCTACACTTAGGACAGATGTTGATTTTTTGCAGCACTTCTTCTGTGGATTACTTGATGCACCTGTGATTTCCTGCTGTTTTTTATCATCTGCTGTCTTCTTCCGTGGAAGACATATCTTGAATTTCTTTTCATTTAAATTGTCAACATCATCTTTACATTCAGTGAGGCACTTGGGATTTTCATTGTCAGACAAAGTGAAATTGCAGAGATCATCACTGAAGCGACCGTCTCTTTTCAGAGCGTTTTTCACCTTCGTCCCCTTCTTCCCATAAACACACAGATACTTGAACTGCTTGACAGCATTACTTCTAAAAAGCTTCCTTTTTTTGGCATTTGTTCCTCCGACTGTATCAATGTAGAAAACAGAATATCTGTCTCTAGAATGTTTTGCTATGGCACGTTGGTTTTTGTCCTCTTCGACCGTTTCAGATTCACATGATATGGTCAGAACCTCACCACGAGGAACACAAGAAGAAGGGAAATGAGTTGCAACAATACAATCATCTCCTTTTCCCAGCTTAATGACAAGGTTGTTATCTGGACAATTCAGCTTTTTGTATTCTTGTTTTTTTTTTATTCCCCTCAGCACTGTGAAAGGTCGTTGACAATTAACATTGTATTCTTTGTCGTGTTTGTGGCTGAATTTCACTTTGAAATGATGCCCACAACCCCCCTGCAGGAAATCAGAGTGAAGAAATAAATAAGGTTACACATCCTTGAATGTAATAAAAACACAGTCTTATTTGTACATGCAGTCTATCACACAATTTTGACATGGCTGTTTGTCTGTAAAATGGGAAAAGTAAAAACATCAAGCTGCATTCAAGAAATCCCTGAAGAATTTGAAATGCAATGTTTTTAGGAATGGGTCCAAATTTAGTTTAACATCCTCTGCTCATGTTAATGCACACAGGTGTGTACACATGGCTGTTGACTTGCAACTTGGCTATTGTTGATTATTATAATGGTTTGTAGCAGGTTATAATTAAATTAAATACATCTCAACATAATCAGTTTATAGAAAACCTGGATAGTTATTGTGCAGTAAGACTCTTAGTGGTGGAGACGTTTAAGTCATGTGACCGTGATGTCGTCTCTTTGTAGCCTAACATTAGCTTCTTACTGCTACACATTTAATTTAGCTTCAAACATCACAGAGTGGAGTTCATCTGTGGAGATTATCTGGATCAACAGAACCTGGAAGTATCACAAACCTGTGTTTTACACACAGATTCTTTTTTCGATGATATTCTAAAATCCATATAAAAAAATCCCGCAGCAGGATCCTGAGCCATGCCAACTTCAGGGCTGGATTTAAAAAATACGTTATCTCTACACCACTTAATGTAAAATGAAATGTGCCTTTAAACCTTAAACCACCTCAAAATCTTAGTATAAATGCACGTATTTATATTTCAATCAGCTGATGAGGAGAACTCACCTGAGGGCCTGCCGCTCCACCTGGCTGTTTACTCTCCATGGTGATCGAGCTGGTGCTGCGAGAATTGTCCTGATAAAATGATGCATTCACAAAACAAACAAATCAGTTGGAAAAGCTGAG
>CAEMYA010000752.1:221017-231492 GCA_903131615.1 Diplodus sargus | reverse complement strand
CCCCCCAACAGTGAAGTGAAATATCCACCCTTGCCTACAGCCATTTCAGTCTTGAGAAATCTTGAGATGACTCACCAAGGTGGTAATGATCAGGCTCCACCCAAACCCTCAACGGACGGTTGAAACCAGTTATGTCCTCTGGGCAAATAAGAGCTGATGTTGACTAACTACAACAGATACAAAACAATAAAGGTAAAACTCCCTGACACGGCACAGAGGAGTACGTTCGACAAAGTTTTCCTAAAGGACTGTGTCACTTCATTAACGCATCAAACTGTTTATTTATCAGGACTGGGTTAAGATGTTACAGTTAGAAGTTCAGCCGCAATACAACAGAAGCTTTATAGAGAATTGAGAAACCCAAATCAATTGTTATTTGGTTTCTATATATTGCTATATCTATATATTAAATGTATTATATCCCTAAATATTCATACTTAATATACAAACAAGGAAACTCTATGTCTTACCTTCACCTCGATCGACTGGCACTGAATAGCGGAGCGCAATGATGTGCGAACATATTAATGATATACCTGTGACTTCCTGGTTCGCTGGGTGTTTCTCATGTTTCAAATGCATCATGTTAACCCTTTCGGCACACACTAATCCATGACCCAGTACTGCTCAACAAGTCGAGATATAATCCCCATTTCAACAGTTAACATGTTAATTTGTCTGAATGTGTTAAGCAGTTGGCTCAGTTTGAGTCCTATGCAGCATACATTTTCCACAGCAGACACCAAAGCGTGAAACAAAGGAGATACGGATTGTCAGAAGAGTTGAGATCCATCTACTCCTGTCTAAGAGATATCAGTATGCACACACACACACACACACACACACACACACACACACACACACACACTCACAACACACTCCTGCCAGACACCAGACATCATACATAGTCCTGAAATGATTCTGCAACATGTTAAAGCTTGGCCTGCTGCATTATGTTTGCTATAAACTCATTTAAAAGAAAAAGTATTATAATCATTATCAAAATCATTAGAATGAGATGTTGGATGAGGAAGTGAAAAAGGGTATGGTAACCTCGCTGTGTGTCTGTAAAAAAATAAGGAAGTGCACTCAGAGTTTGTCACTCTGTCTCTGATGATCAGAATGAGAATTAAGTATTAGCTTTGCAAAGTAGAAGAATGTGTAATATGTGATTGTGTTTGAAATCAATGTATTAGAGGTTAGCAATGTAATGAAAGGAATGTTGAATCATTGAAGTAAAGCAAAGAACAGTAAAGGGGGTTGTGAGGAGAAAAGAGGAAGTAGCAGAGGCTGTGGAAAAAGGAAGTACTCATGCTTTGCACAGAATCACAGTATGATTGACTAGGTGAACTGGAGCATGTTAAACTAACTGAACTTGGCTATGAATGTGGTGAAAAAGTGTACAATGTGATTGAAATCAATGTATTCACGTTTGGAAAGCTGATGATAATCAGTAAAGAAACAGCATTGAGCTGAGGTCATGAGAAGGTGTTAAAGAACTGGTCGGGTCAACACAAGGCTCGACTTGCTCCAGCCTTGAGACAACACCTGACACGGATTACGTGAACAGCAGCCGGGACATCGCAAAAAGGATACAAGAAATCTTCAGCAGCAACAAACCAAGGGAATAAGAGAACAACGGATTAACGATTTTTACCAACAAGCTGTGGATTATAATTTGGCATTGGAGTACTTTTGTTCACTCTGCTGGGAGGGAGTTTCAACTTCCAGGGAGTTTCGAGACCTCCGGCCGGAGTGGTGATATACCTCCAGATTGTAAGCTTTCAGCACGAAGGGAGAGGCAAGCCATGGATCGACCAAACCCTCTTCATCTCAGGTCAAATCAAGTAATATAACCGACATCAGCTCTTAATTTGATTTATTATTTACCAGGTTTAGATTTTAGAAATATTTTTGCCCTTAAAAGCCCTTAAGATCCAACCTGGCACCCTACCAAGAGCCCAGATCATTTAGAGGAAAACTGCCATAACGGGCGTGGCTGGTGGCCGTATCTGACTCAAGATCTTCACGTCAGGTGCCAATCAAGAGGAAGCAGGGTAGACGTTCGGATTCAGGCAGTTAGAAGCTAGGCGAGTCTCCTTATTACCAGCTAAAAATCCTTATTTAAAATTCCCACTTTTTAGCAACCTTTTTTGTAGGCTTAGGAATCTAAGGAAAAGCTCTGTTATCAAAAAAGAGACAAAATGGAAAATGAATGAGAAAGAAAGGTGTGTTTAAAGATTGCTTGTATCTGACTTACCTGACTCTGTTCATGACACACGCCTATTTGCATACGATGAAATGTAACCAACCCACAACCACAGTGCACAAAGACAGTGTCCGCTATGATAGTGGACGTTGAGTCACTACCTCAAATTAAGAGAAAAAGAAACTTGTGATGAGCTGAGAAACAGAGAAACAAAGATGTGGGGAGCTCGTGCATTAATACATTTTCTTACACACTGATGAATAAACATGAATGTAACATATTAAGACTCAATATTAGCAGCAGTCTTGACAACAGAGAAATGCCCACCTGACCAAAAAAAGCAATTTTCTTGTTGCAGCTCTACAGCAAAAGATGAGAGACTTAAAGATGTGAACAAACTCCTGTTAGTGACTTAGAGGGTGGTTACCACAGTTTTGTTGAAAGATGACCAATCTATTTGATTTATGGCCTTAGTTTTAGTACATTATTTCTTTACTGTAGCTTCTCTCTTAAACGTCGTCTTTGTTTGTGATTGCTTGTATCATTATTTATTTAATTCTCACATCAGACCGCCAACATCACATGCTTTTACATTTTACATCGCAGATTATGGAGATTATGGAGAAAATATAAATCTTACTGTACCTGCACCAAAGAGACATGGATAAAACTTAATTGGTCAAGACAGTGTTGCAACCCTTTGTCTAGACTGAGAAGAGAAAATGTTGGGAACAATAATATAACATTAAGGGGAAAATACAATGACAGGAAACAGATTTAGTATATTTAGTAAGTACTGCAAAATTAATCAAAAACATCATCTAAATCACAGAAGCTGCATTTTATTTGACAAAGGTAAAACATGTCACAAAACAGATGTTCTCCAGATGGAATAAAACATGTTTGTTTGGTACCAACCCAATAACTGTCACATCATGTTACAACCCACCCAGCTTGCTAATGGAGAGGGAAGCAACATAACAACAGGTGTTGTTGGTTAAAGCACAGTTGTTTCTTCATAGGAGTCACAAACACAATGAGGTGAGGCAAAAATACAAAAGAAAGAGTTAACTGGTGCTGTTAAGACAAAGACATAAACATAACCAAAAGAGGACCAAAACCAAGAGCTAACTATTCCTAAAATAAACCAAATATGAAAGTAAGGCCTCACCATCTAATACTAAACAGTGAAAACAGAACCCCTAAATCTAGAGTGTCTAACATAAAATTACTGACTGTGAAAGCGCAGACTCATCTTTAGGACTATTGTCACTTATAATCTAAACCAAGTTACAAAACAATAGTTAACAGTAGATAGTTGTGATAATAGTAGACCAGCTTCTTAAGTAAGGCTAGACTACAGGAGCAATGCTATAAAAGCAACAAAAAACATGTTTACACCGAAATTATAAAAATTAAATGTCTTAAAAACAAGGAAAGCATCAGATCATAGACTACATCCAGAGGACATTAAACGTGATTCACAAAGTCTCAATAACATTCTGAATAAGACACATTGTTTTTTTTTCTAAAGTTGATGCTGAACGTTGCTCAGGAAGTGAGACATCTCGCTTCTATCTCATCTCTGTTGAGAGTTGAACATGCACAGTACCAGTCAGGCAGCCTACAATGCTCGTTTAGTGGCAGAGAACTGACACTGAGATTTGATCGTGGTTACTTTCTTAAAATATTTTTCACTTCATTGAGTCTGAAAAAGGGGAGAGCCATCAGAGCCAATCAGAGCTGGAGCTGGTAAAGGCTGTCACACGCTCACAATGTAGACCAATGCCAGATGTTAGTGGGCATTGGTGGGGTTTTTGTTCAGTGTGATGGGGTAAGAGATATTTTTTATTTTAAATAAAAAACTACACCCATCACAGTGGATGATTATAATTACAGTAAACAACAAGCATGCTGGCATCCAGCTCACTGCCCCATAAAATAAACTTAAAATTATTTACATTTGAAGTAATAAGGACTTGGTCATTGGGAAAATAACCATTTCATGAACAACAACCTGTGCGGCCAGATGGGTTTCTACACTCGTCTGTGGACTAATCAGTGTCCATTTGTTCAGAAGAAGAGCAGTTTCCAAAGTCTGCTGACTCAACCTCGACTTCCTGTTCTTCAGATACAGACTTAAGGACTTTTTGTATTTCTGAGTTTCCCTTTGCTGCCTTCTTAAATATCTTTAACAACCCTTCATTTTTCTTTGTCTTCATAAAGTGTTTCAATATAGCGCACAGTGGTTGGGCATACTCCATCACACTTTCTGTTGGATTTTGACGATAGACGAATCCTCCAGTGTGCAAACCAAAGACTTTGCACTGAGCATCAAACACTGGAGAGCCAGAGGAGCCATGGTACATGGGGGTGTTGTAGGTCAACCTATTATCTGCCAATTTCCCACCAATCATGATGTTTTCAATGCCTTGCTCTTTGATGAGGCGACTGATTGAGTGGAGAATGAAAGGATTATCCCTGTATTGGTCCAAATGATCATCGACAGCCTGCCCCCTCTTCTCTTTCTCAATGATACATGTGGGATCCATTTTTTTCACTTCTCCTCTTGGATGACCGATAAGACAGGCTTCACCACTCTCAGGCATTGGACCAACGTTCTTCAGGAGCCCTGGTGGTATTTTAATTATCTCTTGTGTTTGGGTTTTTTGCCTGGACACCCTCTGGCCCTCAGTGTTGAGCTGAAGTACAGCATAGTCAAGTTCATCCTTTTTGAGGTAGATGTAAGAGTTGACTACCTCAAAGTAGCAATAGTTTGTGTATGGCTCAGGATCATCATAGTTAAAGAGAACAGACACCTTCACACCCTTCCTCAGGGTTTCTGCTTCAACACAACCTTCAAATAGATGTGCGTTAGTCAAGATGAAGTTGTCAAACAACACAAAGCCTGTGCCGACACGTACATCTTTAACAATCACTTTGCAGACTGACCTGCCCAGCTTCAGCAGCTTCCTGACTCTGTGCACTTCACTGAATGACTGTTGGATCTTTCCAAAGTTTTCCTTCCTCAGCTCTACTGCTTTCTGGTAAGAATCACCAGGGAATCTGCTCTGCATCAGTTCTTTCAGAGCTGGAAACCGGTCACGCAGTAATGCATAAATGTCATCACTGTTGCTGCTCTCTTCCACTGCTGCCCTGACACTTCTTCCTCTCTGATGTACTACATTTAGGACTGATGTTGATCTTGTAAGGCGCCTGTTCTGTGGAAAATTTGATGCACCTGTGTTTGCCTGCTGTTTTTTATTCCCCCGTGGAAGACATATCTTGAATTTGTTTCCATTTAAGCGGTCAACATTGTCTAGAGGTTCAGTTAGGCAGTCGGGATTTTCATTGTTAGACAAAGTGAAGTTGCAGAGATCATCACTGAAGCGACCGTCTCTTTGCAGAGCCTCTTCCACCGTCGTCCCCTTCTCCCCATAAACACACAGATACTTGAACTTTTTGACAGCATTATTAGTAAAACATTTTTTTGTTTTGGCATTTGTTCCTCCGACTGTATCAATGTAGAAAACAGAATATCTGTCTCTTGAATGTATTGCTGTGGCAGGTTGGATTTTGGCCTCTTCGACCGTTTCAGATTCACTTGATATGGTCAGAAGCTCATCACGGGGGACACAAGAAGAAGGGAAATGAGTTGCAACAATAGAATCATCATTTCTACCCAGCTTAATGACAAGGTTTTTATCTGGACAATTCAGCTCTTTGTATTTCTGTTTTTCTTGTATTCCCTCCAGAACTGTGCAAGGTGGATCACCATCAACAGTGTATTCCATGCTTTCTTTGCCGCTGAATTTCACTTTGAAATGATGTCCACACCCGCCCTGCAGGAAATCAGAGGGAAGAAAAAAGTACATTTTCACATTCTTCAATGTAATAAAAACATTTTTGGTACATGCAGTGTATCACAGTTTACTAACCGTGGCTTCACTGTAGTTCTCCTCCTTCACTCTTCCATGGCTGTATGTCTGCAAAATGAGAAAAGTAAAAACATCAAGTATCATTCAAGAAATCCCTGACAAATTTGTGATATGTTTTTAAGAATGGGTCCAAATTTGGTTTTGATCCTCTGCATTTGCAAACTTTCCAAAGTATATTCTTGATTATTATGTTTTGTGGCAAGTTACAGTTAAATAATAAATCTGACAGCTGTAAAATGATGAATGATTTACTTTTTGAAAACATAAGGGTCATCTAAACTACAAACTACAGAATGCTGCAGTTTGAAGTCCTAAAACCAGAAATTAGTTGGCATTCTAGCACACCCGGTTCCCTCATCTCAAATTCATTCAGGTTTTTGAATATATTTTCAGTTATATGTGTAAAATTTAGTGTGTGGTTACCACAGACTGAACATGTTTAAACATTTTGCTCTCCAACATCATTTAATGTCCCACAGTTTCATTGAAAAAGCTCTTCCACATGTTAAATGTTGCTTAAAAATGTCTGAATGAGACTACAGAGGTTGTCGGGGACATTAAACGTCCTCACAGCAAACACGGATACTCATCTACTCACTAGTCCGTCTTTACAGGCTCACTTTAGTTACACACTGTTCTAACTCTGACTTTACAACTTGTACATTGTTCAGTTTTTATTCTAAAGTCCATATGAAATATCCCACAGTGGGAACCTGAGCCAAGCTAACTTCAGGGCTGGATCTTAAAAATACATTATCCGTACACCACTTAATATACAAAACTTCACGTGACTTTCGATCAGCATTGAGGGAGGAGATAATGACCGAAGTGTAATTTTTTTTAACTTACAGCAAATCAAAATCTTAATATAAATAAATTAATTTATATTTTAATCAGCTGATGAGGAGAACTCACCTGAGGGCCTGCGGCTCCACCTGGCTGTTTACTCTCCATGGTGATCAAGCTGGTGCTGCGAGGATTGTCCTGATAAAATGATGCATTCACAAAACAAATCAGTTGGACAAGCTGAGGCTGATTGATTTCTGCATCAGAATGTTCCATCAACACAATAATACATTTAGTTTAAATGTTTCAAACCATAAACACCAGAAACATTAAAATATAACGCCAGTCTTAACCAGCAGGACAATTCAGCGTAAGCTTTACATTGATGAGGACATGTCATGACATGTCAGAGGTCCAAAAGCTGTTTGCCTGTTCATCTTTCAGCCTACATAACATGTGTTCCCTCATCAACTTCTTCACCACTATAGAAGGTTTTCTTTGTGTGTAGCTTAGATGTTAGTAATACAGTAATCATTGAAAGAACAAAAGCATATCCCTACTTGAGATTTAAAGGAAGAATCTGGGTGTCTTACCTTAACGCTGATCGACTGGCACTGAACAATAGTCCGAAGTGGTGTGTGAGCAAGTACAGGGGATTTTCTGATATGCTGGCAGTTTGTCTTCTCATGTTTCAAATGCTTTCTGTTAACCCTTTCCATACACCCAAATCCATGACCCAGCACTGCTCAACAAGTCAAGATTGAATCCCCATTTTAACAGTTTGAAGCTATTGGCAGTTTGACCCTGCGATTCCACCAGGTACGTATCCACTGCGTAACGGATCCGCCACGCCAGCGGAGCTTATAAGTTTCACTCTAGTCTTTGTGTTATCTTCTACCAGGTCTTCTGTGCTGCACATCTGCTCCATCACGGCTCCGGCAGTCTGGAGCCCTCTGGAACAGATGCGCAGGACTTCTATTTCTGGTGGATACCGAAGCATGACAGATCAATTCAGCTGAAACAAAAATATAACAACTGGTTACTTTTAAAAATAAAACACTCCGTGTTGACGCACACAAATCTTAAAAAAGAGATAAATACAAGCTCTTCTACTAATCCTTTGGTCAGGAACACTTCATGTTGTTGTGTTTATAACACATAGCTATAACTGTGGTCATGAGTGATTATGTGATTATCGCGGGAACTCCTCGGACTTGCTACACCAGTTGTTGACAGTACTGCGTCGTGGCAGACCCAAAATGCAAGCGGTGGGGGTTGCTGGACTGAGCCGTAAATCAGCAACATGTATCTGGTGGAATCACAGGTTGAGTTCTATGCAGCAGACACCAAAGCAGGAAACAAAGGGGATACAGATCCATTCTGTGTTCATTCTGTGATTTTCATTGCTTCTGTGCAAGTGGATGCTGAGTCATTGCCTCAAATACAAAGAAAAAGAAAGAAAATCATGATAAGCTGAGAAACAGAGACCTGGGGAGCTTGTGTATGAATACATTTTCTGACACACTGATGAAGTTCAATAAACATTTAATAAATTAAAAATCAATATTAGCAGCAGTCTTGACAACAGAGAAATGTCCATTTGACAAAAAAGCGACTTTCTTGTTGCAGCTCTACAGCAAAAGATGAGAAACTCTTTAAGATGTGAACAAACGTAGAGGGTGGTTACCACAGTTTTGTTGGAAGATGACCAATCTCCTTTATTTATAGCTTGATTTATTCTGTTCAAGGTCACACTCCTGAAGGTGGGTCTGAGTCTCAGTTGCACCACAGACAGTTACCATTATGGAGGATCGGCTCCAGCAACAGTAGTAACAGACATTCTCAATAAAACCTTTTATAATAAACAAAATAACCTGAAATGTAAACGGGTCATGTAACACTACTGTCCTCTTTGTAATAAATCTGATAAGTAAGAAAGTAACACTTAGCTTGTGTTAGTGGCGTCAACAGAAGCGGCAGTGAGGCGTGTGCAAACTATAAAACTGTTTAAAAAGGCTTTTTTTTTTAATCATACAGTACAAAGTAAAGCAATGATTTATCACAAAAAACATGACATGCATGACAGCAACGTTTCCACACGTTCCAAAGTAAATTCCTCTCGAGACTTTCTCATGTCATTCGCGTTGAAATGATCGAATACTGGATCTGTGCTTCAATGTTTTTGTTCAAGTCGGCAGCAGTTCGTCATCACAGTGTCCTCCTCAGCACGCAGAGACCCAGACTGCTTGGGTTCTCTCTGCTGGAGACTGTGCAAGCGTTCAGTCCAACATGTACCGAGGAAACAAAAGACTTCAGAAGCAGCCTGAATCAGCTCTTATTAGCGCTGACTTTGACACTTCGCTACCAAATGTTTCTCGCACTCTTCAGCAGCGTTCCTCAGGGCTCTATTCGAGGCCCAAGGAGAAGTTAATCCCGTGGACGATGCCGATGATGATGGGTTGCCAGGCAACCAGGTATCGGAGCCAATCGAGCAGCTGCCCATACAGGACGTGTGTCTTTTCCCAGCTGGCAGGAGACAAAGGAATTAAGGAGAGCACTCAGTAAAGAAGATGTGGTTTAACCCTTTAGGCGCCAGAGTCGCAAATTTCAACTCTCTACTTTCAAGCCATAGCCTTCTGAAATTTAGATGTCAAAATCTAGTATTTTTCAAAATAAAACCAGGTGCCTAAAGGGTTAATGGCTCAAGTCTTGGACATCAGGGTGCAACCTGTGAGTAGTGTTTTTTAAATGAGACAGTACCAACTTTAAAGAAGGGAAAGGAGGGAGGGGAGAGGAAATGAACAAGATGAAAAGGTCAGGAAAGATATAAGGAAAGAAAAGGAAAGGAAAGGAAAAAGATGAGAGGAAGAACAGGAATGATGTAAGGAATCAAACTTCACTATCACTTGGCAAATAAAAGGATACGGGTTGTTCATCATCCTCTTCAAGTCAACCTTCTCGTTGCAGTACGGACACGTCTGCTTCTTACCCACGATGCACCACCCACGGATGCAGAACTCGTGGAATCTGAGCGATGGGGCAAGTTAAGGCAGAAAAACTGAAAATCCTTTTAATTCTACATTAACAAATGACACAGTCACAAGGGTTTACCAATGGCTACACAATTTCATTAGCTGGGAAACACAATGGGTCCACATCATGTAGTCTTACATGGTCCAAGTACAATTAAGATTACAATATCATTGAAAAGTAGCACTTAACACATGTTTTTCTAATTAAATATTCAAGCGCCTTGCAAAAAAACAGCGTTGTGTGACCTCACGATAGCACTGCTTGAGAGTAAAGGGAAGCATTTGACACGTTATAATTATTCACTTCAAAGACTTGCCACGTTGAACTGGGCCTAGATAATACACAGTAGAGCATAGCACGGCTAAGCACAGAACTTTTAACCCTTGATTTAATGTACGTGTTTGTTCACTGTTTTGGTCATATTGTGATCTCACGTGAGGTTATTGGTAGTTTGTTTTGCTACGCGCCTAATTTGACGTTATTTGAATTATGCTTCACTACTTATCATA
>CAEMYA010000752.1:192079-220925 GCA_903131615.1 Diplodus sargus | reverse complement strand
TCTTTTTAAAAGGTGTTTTACCCCGATTGTCGAAGCCATGTAGTCAGAACAGATTTCAGCAAAGTCTCTGCCCATGACGCCGTAGTAAAGCCCGTAAAACAGCATGATGACACCAACGTCCATCGAATCCTCTGCCTTGATCCTGCACAGAGAAAGAAAGATCAGCTGTCTCTTCATAAGTAGAAACCATCAATGTGCATTATCTTGCCAATTAAAGTATATAAATTGTGCTTAGCTGAACCGAGAGACATTTAAATTGGCAGAAATAACTTAGAGGCCATTATACTCTATACCGAGGCTTTAGAGTCGATTATTATTACAGTTTATAAGCCTTTAAATAAAGAGAGCATTCTGCTCTTTAACTGCTGGAGCAGCCAAAGATAAAAACATAAAGACCAAATATTTAATATAAAGATGATTGGAATGAGGGTGTACGAGTGTCTCCCTGATTTGATCGACAGAAAAATTAGCGGTAACTATTTTGATCATCTATTAATCAATATTTGACTTTAGCTCTTCCGTTCTACTTTCAGATCAGCCTCTGTTTGAAGTGGTAAAATAGGTTTGGAACAGGAAGCTTTATACACATGATCAGAGGCTAACAATACATGAAAAGCTCATACAAAGATGATCAACCACGACATGTGTTGATTGATTCTCTTAATCAAAGCACAGAGTTTTAAAGGATGTCCATGATGCATTTTTACAGCAAAAAGAAACCTCAATATATGTGTCTGCACCCATCAGTGGGCTTTCTACATCTTCCCTGAACTCCTAATTTTCAGTTATGTAAAGCTGCAATAATTAGTCGATTATAGGAGTCGGATTGATTAACTGTTTTCATAAGATTCAGTAATTCTTTAGGTAAAAATGTGAAATAGTTGCTGGTTCCAGCTTCTTAAATGTGACAATGTGCTGCTTCTCTTTGTGATTTGTTCACCAGCTGCAGTGTGCACAATTAAGGAAGCCAAATATTTCAGACTTTCCCTCGCAGCTCCATCAATATTATTCAGGTCTGCAGACTACGAATATTTTTGGAGACAGAGCGGCTAGATTTTATGACTAGAAGCACCTGTGCGGCTTGTAAATATGTCAAAACATTCTGTGAAATTGTTATTTTCACATGTGAAAAGGTAAATTTCAGAAATGACATTTCCCTAACGGCTGTGAAAACCAACAATTACACCGCGACAACTGTTCAGTTTGGGCTTTAAAAGACACTTCTAATCTACTGACTGTCGGCGACGACTCACCTGAAGAAGACGTTGAAGCCGAACATGGTGAACATGATGAACAGGTAGCCCAGAACGCCCACAGCATAGCTCAGCTTGTAGATTAACAGGAACCACTTGTACACCATCCTGAAAAACACAGACATCATAAATAAATTATCAGATGTCTTTTTTCTTCTTACAACCATCACATCTTCGTAGAATCGTTGAATGGTTCCTGGTGACTATCAAAGAGCATTTTTTTAGCTTGAGATGCCTCATTCCTAATATCGGTTGGGCTCTTCAGTTGAGACACTGTCACGTCAGTCCAGAGATAAATTCTAATTAAAATATGTGAACTTTATCCGATGGTAAATCTGAGGGGTCACCAGAGGACTGACAAGAAACAAAACCTGTAAAATAAGCCGTAATTTAAACTCAGTAAATCTTGCATTAAATCTTCCTCACTCATAGATACTAGCTTCATCAACATCTGTGATTTATTTACTTATAAATTATCAAAATGGATCCGTCTGCACCAAAACTTCATGGAGTTAATTGAGCCTTTTATGAAAAATGTCAATTTAAAATACAAAAATGTGCATGAAGACAAAAAACAACAACTTTTCACTTGGGCAAGAATAGTTCCAGATTAGTTCCTTGTGTCTTCTTCTGACGTTTTCACCAAAAACAAAATAATTACCTTTTAAAATATGCTCTATGACTCTGGTTTTCAACATACAGGGCTTTGTTTTTCTTCTAACTCAAATAGTAAGCGAGGAAGGATCATCACGATTCAGTTTCCAGGATCGTTAATATCCTAAACTTTGTCCCATTTCTTCTTCATCTTTTTTTAAAAACAATCTGAAATGAAAATACAGCCAAGTGATGAAAGTCCGGACGCCTGTCCTCGTCTCACCTCGGCGTCCTGCAGGACAGCGGCTTGCGGGTGGCTCTGAAGATGACGTAGCTGGTGACGACGGAGAACATGCCCCACATGGACAGAAACCTCCACCAGTACAGTTTGATGGTGAAGTACAGAGGAACCACCCACATCTGGACGAGAGTCACCAGCTGAGGAGGAGAGCGACACTTTATTACACTTACTTGCCATCATACTTTGTTATAACTGATTCTCCTGCTGCTTTAGCCTGACCTGACCTGTCTTCCCCTCTTGTTCCTCACATTTTCTAATCGATTGTAAACACTGTAAACTCTTCTGAGGCAGACTTGTTAAAAATCTAAGAACCATTTCACACATATTAGTTCATCAGTCATGGTTACGACTCCTCAGGCGCTGACAAAGAGGAGCTTTGTCACGTCTGAGTGAACAACGCCGGCGATGTCGTCAGATTTATGTCACAGTCTGGAGATTATACATTTAGCAGAAAGCTGCTTACAAACTGAAGAATTGGCATTTATACGATGGGGATATTTACTGGGCAGGAGGAAGGAATTTAAAGAATGTGTGAAACTCTTCTTTAAAGACCACACAGATATGTAGGATCCACCAGGGGACTGATGGAAAGTCAGAAGAAGTTTCATAGTGCGCAAAACATTTCTGGAGCTTCACAGTAAAACAGAGTTTGCAGTGTTCTACTAAACAACTGAAGCAGCTGGAGACTTGATTTAAAAATGGAAAAAAGCTACCAAAAACACATAAAACAGCTCGTCTGCTGTGATCCAAGTTGCCAGAAGCCCTGAGATCACAAACTGATTTAAAAACACGTCATTTACAGTGAAATCTCCTAGTTAAAAAAGCATTAACGTGCAGGCAACCTCCCCAAATAAGATGAAAACAACTGAAAGCTGTATGAAGATGTGGACCTGGGTGCTGATTCCCAGTGGGATTAACAGAACTAGTCATTTTTATCTTGTCAACACCAAAAATATTGAATGTTTTAATTCAAACACTCAACAAAATCCCTGAACAGCCATGTCAATGTTATTAAAGGTTTGTTTTGATTTAGAACGTTACACAAATTCAGATATAATTATGTCTTTAAAAGCTTAAACTGTCACATGAAGTGCAGGAACTTGTAAGTTTTTAGGGGTCGAGCGAACAGTTTTAAATCACGTCTCAAGCTATGTCAGCTCTTTAGCAGAATGCTGCAACTCTGCGTGAGTATTAGGCTCCAGAAATGTTTTGTGGACTACGAAGCTTTACCTGATTTTATATCATCAGGAGGGAGATAGATGATGTCTCCATAAATCTGCACACAAATCCTTAAAAAAAGGACAGTGCATTCATGTTCAGAACTTGCCTTGGAAACATCACGTTTTTAAGTTTTCTTCTGTATCAAAGTGATTCGGTGATAGTTATCTGTACATGGACAGGTACACTGCAAACAGGAAGTGCTTATGGCTAATTCGGCAAAGTTTAAATTGAGTCTTTTTCCTGTTTTTACATTTTAAAACAAGTTTCCAGCTACTTCAGTCGTTTAGCAGAACGCTGCCACTCAAAGCTACAAGACTTTGAGCTGACTTTCCATCAGCGTGGAGGGAGGAGATGATGATATGTCTTACACCGTCAGCACTCACATTGTAGGACCGGTGGTGCCGCTGCTTCCACTGGACCAGGACTATCTGAGCCACCACCAGCGTGGCGATGAGGATCAGCACCATCTCTGCATGCATGGCCTCATGACCCCTGTGCTTCACATGCAGACGCTCATGCTGCACCCTGACGAGAAGAAGAGAGGGGGAAATAAGCCCTGTGAGGAGGTGGTGGAGGCAGAGGGGCTGATGCATGCACATATTCAACATATGATCAATGATAATGGAGATCAAGTGGACCAGAAAACAGGCTGTGTGCTCACTTCCAGTTCTCTTTGTGTGTCATCTTCAGCAGGTCGTCCTGTAACAGAGACAGAAATAGCAGCTGGGAGTCTCTCTGGACGCTTTTATGTAGGTTAATACAACTTCCCACGCTTGTTAACACGCACAACGTTAAGTCAGGATGAAGTAGATAACATAAAACGTGATATATAGTGAAGAAAAAAGGCGTTTTCTTGTGTGTATGTGTTGCCACGTCCCGACAGCTGCAGCCTCACAACTGACAGCTCGCTCACAGCTGACCAGCTAGCTAGCAGGACGTTAGCCACCGTTAACCACCGTTTAATTACTGAGTTTTTAGTTAAAAGAGTCGTAAATCTGGACTAACAGCGTGCGAAGAGCTGCGTTAATAACCCGGGTTCACTTACCTGGGGGTGCACGCCCGCCATTCTTTGTTTTTCTAGCCTCTCCCGGCGGAAGCTAGCCGGCGAAGAGCAGCTAACTTACGTTAGCTCTGCTGTGACAGCAGCTCCCCCACTGCTCCGACGCGCCGTGTATGGCAGGCCAACAGGGCCAAAATCATACGTCTATTACACACATGGCTCATTTGGTCCCCATCACGTTTTAAAGCCGTAATGATTAAAAAGAGTAACATAGAACCAGAAATGTTAGGGCTACAAATGAAAATAGTTAACTGTTCGGCCACCTCCATTGCTGATTCTGGTGCAAAATGACCAAATATGTAGTATGAGCGATGTGAAGCATATTACATGTTATCAGTATATTAAAATCATAGTGTCTTGTTGCAAACATCTTACTAACTGAATTTTGTGGTACATCACCCGCTGGGTGATGAGTACTAAAACTAATGAATGAGTACTAAAACCCACAAATTAGTTGCATTATGTTAATTATCTTGCACAAAAATAAAAATAAGAACCGTAAACTTGCTAAAGTTTATTTTCTGTAATAAAAAAATATTGTATATATAATTATTTCTATGCCCTTAAAACAAGTCTTCATGCACTGTTGTCCCCACTTTTATCATCTCTGGTGTCACACTAAACCTCCTTTTATACAGCTAAAAGTCACATGTGTTTAAAACTATTTAAGTGTAATCACTTTAACACAACTCACTGCAAGTAAATACAGGAGACAAAGTTATTCAATATCTTATAACTGTATTAATTTACACAAAATGAAATGAGTAACTTTCATGTTCTGGTCAATATGTTTTCAGGTCACTACATGACAACATAACTTCTGGTGTGTGCAGTCTGATAGTTTTGTGACCAATGCGCTGTAAAAATGGCAAATTTCACAAGTAAAAAACACTATGTAGACAAGAAAATTCACTCATCCTTTTATTTCATTGTGGTTTGATGCAACAGGTTAGCAACAGTTTCAGCTTTATTACTTGAGTTGCAAACAAAAAAAACTGCATACAAAAACTGATGAACATTGTGGAAAATCCTCCTGAATAGACGGAAAAGAAATCAACGCAGCTCCATGTTCATGTTCTTCCTGTGGGAGGAAATAAATAATGTATATTAACTCACAGGTCAAACATTTGTCTTACAGCTGCAACTAGAACAGAGTTCGCTCAGACATCCAAGGAAGGTTTGGGCCATCTTTGGTCTTTCGACCTCTGGTGGAAACTACGAATGGCAGGAAATAATGTCATCACAGCGACTGGTTGTAAGCAGCAATGTAAACTTAAAAAAATTAAAACCTACCAGCTTTATAAGCTTTGATTGCCATCACTTTGATGGACAACGGCGCCGCCAGCAAGATGTTGATCCTGAAAGTTAAGAAAGATAAATGTTAGATCTAAAAGCTATGAGACATGTCAAGTTCACAGATTTTTATTGTTCGCTCAGACATCCAAGGAAGGTTTGGGCCATCTTTGGTCTGTCGACCTCTGGTGGAAACTACGAATGGCAGGAAAAAGCATCATCACAGCGAACTGTAGGTTGTCCGTCTGTACATTACAGCTGGATTGGATTTTCAAACTAAAAATATACTGTTCAAAGTAAAATACATACCAGAAAAGAAGCAGCACGACGTGACGCTGGAGATCATCATGAAGCTTCTCCGGCAGAGACTTCCACCCTGAAAGTGACATGTAATGACAAGTTAGCTGAGAAGCTTAAGGCAAGACTTTGATTTATTCACATCTTCTGAATTCGCTCAGACATCCAAGGAAGGATTGGGCCATCTTTGGTCTTTCGACCTCTGGTGGAAACTACGAATGGCAGGAAATAATGTCATCACAGCGACAGGTTGTAAGCAGGAATATAAACTTCTAGCAACTATCAGCTTCTTTAGGAAAGATTTTACTCTTTAAAAAATTATACCTACCAGCTTCACAGGCTTTGATGGACAACAGTGCCGCCAGCAGGATGTTGACCCTGAAAGTTAAGACGGACAAAGTTAGATCTAAAAGCTAAGACGCATGTCAAGTTCACAGATTTGTATTGTTCGCTCAGACATCCAAGGAAGGTTTGGGCCATCTTTGGTCTTTCAACCTCTGGTGGAAACTACGAATGGCAGGAAATAATGTCATCACAGCGACGGGACGCAAGCAGAAAAGCTACTTGAGCAAATATTGTAATCTAAAAGCTTACGTACCAGCTTCACAGCCTTTGATTGCAATCACTCTGACAAGAACTTCCAATGGATGCTGAACTGTCATCACCAACATGTTCATCCTGAAAATGAACAGAGAGAATGTTAGATCTGAAAGCAGTGAGGTGTGAAGTGACAAGTTTACAGATTTTTATTGTTCGCTCAGACATCCAAGGAAGGTTTGGGCCATCTTTGGTCTTTCAACCTCTGGTGGAAACTACGAATGGCAGGAAATAATGTCATCACAGCGACTGGACTAAACATTTTACACAGCAGCTTCTGTAGGAAATGGAATAAAAATACGTACCAGCTTCACAGGCTTGGATCGCCATCACCCCATAACTTTGATGGATGCAGCACTGTCGCCTCAAAGACGTCCACCCTGAAAGTGACACAGATTAAATAAGTTTAAAAGGCAAAAACATGTTAGGAGACAAGTTACACATTGCTGTTTGTCGCTCAGACATCCAAGGAAGGTTTGGGCCATCTTTGGTCTTTCAACCTCTGGTGGAAACTACGAATGGCAGGAAATAATGTCATCACAGCGACTGGACTGTTTATTTTACAGCAGCTAGTTTAGAAAAGATTGGAATCAAAGAAACATACCAGCTGCATGGGCCATGGTCATCACGAGCGTCGACCATGTCTGGTTGTCACGACATCAAGACATTCACCCTGAGAGTGAAACAGAGAAAGTTAGATCTGAAAGCAGAGACGTGTGGAGACATGTTTAAGTTTTATTGTTCGCTCAGACATCCAAGGAAGGATTGGGCCATCTTTGGTCTGTCGACCTCTGGTGGAAACTACGAATGGCAGGAAATAATGTCATCACAGCAAAAATATGCAAATGGTCTACAATCACGGGACGCAAATCAAAGATCATTGGAAGAAACTCATCTAGAACAGAGATAGGAATACACGGTTACATTTTATTTGCCAACATCTTAAAATTAGTTTTCATAATTAATTACATCCTGGAAACTCCCTTTAATCAAGCAAAAGGCACCAGATGTTTGTTCTAGATTCCTAAATGTGGTAGACGAGAAACTGTTTTTATATGCGGATATAGAGGGAGAAATTAATGACACTTTGTCCCACGCCATTTCTAACATGTACCCTTTTCTGTAAAGTTCTCTATTGAACTTGTTAGATGGGGGATGTTTTCGTCAATGAGAATTTGCTCCTTTTATTTGGTTTATATAATTTCAAATTGAATAGTGTTATACTGACTGCTCAGAGGGTAAAAGACGACATCACTTGACACCCATTGAGCATTTTTCACCGTTTTGTAGACTTTGACATCTATAACCAAAGTATAATGGTGCAACTATATTGCAACTAATAAGGAGGATTTGGGGGTATTTCTGATGTATTGTTGCACAAAAACAGCTTCACTTAAAAATACACTGTCCTTATGCAAAACTGGACGACTAAAATGATTAAAATCATGAAAATAGTTGGCAAGTGATTTTCTTTCCATTAATTGATCGGTTCAGCCCAGCATTGACTTTTATTACTTCACTGTCGTTTCATTTTGATATCCCATAAAAACACAGTAAATGTATTGATGAGCTCACCGGTACCGAAGGTCCAGTGGAGCAGATTCATTTCAGCGTTGCATCTCCCATTGTGACAGTTGAACAGCTTCTGTACGGTGTCCCTGAAGGTCATTATCCCCCTGAAAACAAGCAAACGTCAAATTTAATTAGCATGTGGGAGCTCGTCATTTAATGCAGCTTTCAAATTAAAAGGACACGCTCAGACATCCAAGGAAGGTTTGGGCCATCTTTGGTCTTTCAACCTCTGGTGGAAACTACGAATGGCAGGAAATAATGTCATCACAGCGTAGAAGGACACGTGGTTCAGAAAAAAAAAGGTGGGAAAATATCTTGATAAGCCATCTCTCACCTTCTGGAACATGTGGGCAACAGCTCCGAGGTGACGCCGGCATCATCAGACCAAACGGGCGCCAAAGATGACACATTTTTAAACCCTGGAAAGATAAAATAGAAGTCATTAAATTCAGATAAATGCCTGTTATTCCTTAGAAAAGTGACCCACGTTTAGATGCGTAACATCATTTATGCCTTTTACTGTAATCTGGACCTCTTTAATAATTTTCTTTTTAAAAAAAGCACTTTAATGCTGAGTGACGTAATTGGATGAGTTGATTTTTCATGATACTTGTTGAATTTAAGTCCATGTGCTCCACATGTTCTTGGCTATAAACTACAGAAACAAACACTGATGTGTATTTTATGGCTTCACCTCTTCTATACTGGAAAGTTCCAGCAGCTACAACTACATTTATATGTAATATATATGATCTATGATGAAAACACGAGGTCTTGCTTTAATGTGCCACTAATTCATGTGGTCGTAATGAAGTAAAACCTCCATTTGAACCGTTTTAACACGTTAAGTCACCAACAGTGATATTTCTAACAACGTGTGCAGAGTCGTTGTTTCTGAAACAAATCTACCGCCATCCGTTAAATACACTCACCATCTGTGCTGAGCGTCGCCATCTTTACCTTCTACACACTGTTCTCAACACGTACGAGCTTGTATTTGATGTGTAAAGAGTCAATTTAAAGTATATTTACCGTTGAAGTCAGGAGAGTCCGGACGCTGCTGCTGTCTGGACTCCTCCGCAGCGGAAAGTGAGACCGGACGAGAGCTCGCTGCTTTATGAGCCAACATGGCGGCTGGTGAGCTGGTTAATGGCGCCTTACCGCCGCCTGCTGGACTGGAGGCGAACTGTTCAGTAGTCAGTGACACCCAAGCACTGTTTACATACCTTCTTCTTCTCCTCCTTCTTCTTCTTCTTCTTCTTCTTCTTCTTCACCATCATCATCATCTTCATCTTCTTCCTCTTGTTGTTGGTGTTCTGCTTTTTCTTCTTCTTCTACTTATTTGTTGCTGTTGTTCTTTTTCTCCTTCTTCTTCTTCTTCCTCTTGTTCTTTTTCTTCTTCTACTTGTTGTTCATCTCCTCCTCTTCCTCCTTCTTCTTATCAATATTATTAGTAGAATTTTGGTTAGTTAGTTAGTTAGTTAGTTAGTTAGCTGGTTAGTAAGTTAACGTCACTATTCTTCCACTCCGCCACATTTTTGAGGCAAATATTGTACTTTTCACTCTGCTACGGTCATTTGATTACTTTAGTTACTAGTTACTTTACAGATTACATGCTGCATCAGAGCTAAAGTAAAACTTTTCTAAATTAATTCATTTTTATTTGCAATGATAACATAAAAAAAACAATATAACCACATGTAAATATATGTATCATTTACTTTACTACATTTAATATCAGACTTTTAGTCGAGCACTATTTATATGGGTGATTTCAACTATACCAGTCTTATTTTGACACAATATCTTTAATTTTTTGTGGTATCTAATGATATTTAAGTATGAAAAAGTAATTAACTGACAATAAATGTACTTAATGATCAAAACCACGAGTACAAGTAAATTATACACATAATTATATGTATGTATACAGTCAACAAATAGTCAAACCAGTAAAAATCGATTGATTAAAGAAATTTCCTCTGCACAATCTGCAAAGTAACTAGTAACTGAAGTAATCAGAAACATGTAGTGGAGTGGAAGTGTGAATAAATGGAAGATGGAGATATTCAAGTACCTCAAACGTTACGTTACTGCTAATAAGACACATGTCAGATGATAGATATTTAATTTTAATAAATTGTATTTAGTAAACTATATTCACAATAATGATAATTATATGACACAAGCAAAAAACATGATATGGAATTAAAAAAAAGAAACGAAAACTAAACAGAATTTGGAAGGTGAGGAAGTGAAAACTAAAGAAAGGAAGAGAGACATTAAGATAAACACAGAGAGAGAGAGAGAGAGAGAGAGAGAGAGAGAGAGAGAGACAGTCATACTCCCACACTACTACAACTGACAGACAGATGAACCAATCACCTCTCTCCTTTCTCCCTCCTCTGGCTCCTCATTGGTGGATGCTAAAGCGAGGCCTCCTCTCCTCCCTCTATCCCCCTCTCCTCCTCCTCCTCCTCCTCCTCGGCCTGGCGGTACTGCTGCTGCTGCAAGCTGCTGGTGTTGCCGTGACGATGATATCCTCCCCCTCCCACTCACACACACTCACTCACACACACTCACTCACACACACACACACACACACACTCAGTGGAGAGGAGAGGGAGCAAACAAGACGCTATCATGACGCGATGGCTCCAGGCTGGAAAACAGGAGCTCAGTGATCACCTGCGACTGAGGGGAACATGGTGAGTGCTGGCTCTCTTTCTTTTTTAGGAGGGTGGAGGGGTGGATGGATGGATTAGATGGATGGAGAGAAGGATGGATGGATGGATTTATGGGTGGAGGAATGTTTGGGGATGACAGCAGCATCTGTAGCGTGGCGTGCCTCCCTGAGAGAGAGGGATGAAGGAGGGAGGGAGGGAGGGAGGGTGATGGAGGACATGAGGATGGACAGATTGCAGGATGAACGAGGGTGGAGTACGAATGAATGAACGAACGCAGGAACAGACTGATCCATCTCAGCTTCAGAGCAAATAGTGTGTGTGTGTGTGTGTGTGTGTGTGTGTCAGGCCTGTGAGTACAGCACATTAGCATCCTGTGTGCTAACAGTAACAGGAGGTACGTCACTTCTGTGAACAGAAACTGGACTCATCCACCCTGATTTTTTGTAGCTACAGAGACTAGACGGGCCCTGACACACAGGCTGGAGGGGTCAGGAGGCCCTGAGACCAGAGCCTCTGGATGAATTATACACATTTACTGTTGGAAAGTCAATCAAACCACTACTATGTGACACAGAATGACCAAATAAAGACAGAGAATGAGCACTAAGTAATGCAAAATGACCTCAGCCAGATTGGAGATGTACCAAAAAAACACAAGACATCACGACAAGGAGACATAAGATGATAAAAAGAAGACAAAAAAATGGTGCAAGAAGACCAGAAAGAGAAACCAAACGACCACAGAGATGCGGAACAACCACAAAATGTCATAAAATGACCACGAAGAGACACAGGACGACCACAAAGAGACACAGAATGACCGTAAAGACATAGAATGACCTTGAAGAGACACAGAACAACTTCAAAGACACACAGATGACCTCAAAGACACACAGGACGACCACAAAGAGACACAGAACAACCTTAAAGAGACACAGAGCGACCGTAAAGACACACAAAACGACCACAAAGAGACACAGAACGACATCAAAGACACACAGGACGACCACAAAGACACACAGGACGACCACAAAGACACACAGGACGACCAGAAAGACACACAGGAGGACCAGAAAGAGACACAGAAGGAACACAAAGACACACAGATCAACCACGAAGGGTCACAGAAAGATCGCAAAGAGACAGAACGGCCTAAGCGAGACCGAGAATGACTGCAATGAGACACAGAACGACTGTAAAGACACAGAACGACCACAAAGACACACAGATCAACCACAAAGGGACACAGGACTACCACAAAGAGACAGAACGGCCTAAGCGAGACCGAGAACAACTGCAATGAGACACAGAACGACTGTAAAGAAACACAGAAAGACAAACAAAGATGCAAACCACTATGAAAGCAACACAAATCATAAACCAAACGGTGGAAAGTCCTGGCAGCAATGACCAGTCACATTTTAGGTCAACAGCAGTAAACAACAAAGCTTTTTTAAGACGAGTATAAGCTTTCCATGTAATATTTACACTGCTAAATTAAAAAGAAATACACCATGAAGTGATTTCTGTGATAAAGGCTGATCCAACATGTTTCTTCTTCATGCAGGCAGAGGGAGGGTCAGCGTCCTGGCGCCCTCTACTGACCAGCCACCTCTGGGCTCATAGTGGAACAAAAGCCTGCTGGGCTCTGTAGATTGTGAATCTGGAGATATCTTTGCATGAAGACTCTGCATACTAACAAGATTAAGAGTTAATCTGTTTTAAGAAACGTCACCAAAACACAGACGGATAGATTCTAAACCCTGAGAGGAAGAGCGAGTGATTAAAACAGAAGACCTGACACAGAGAGACAGAGTGACTGTGAACTTTCCCATGGGAAAATGAAGAGAATGAGATCAGATTACCAGTGTGTGTGTGTGTGTGTGTGTGTGTAGTATACCTCAGCAGTATCTTCGTCTGTCGCTGTGACGTCACGCAGCAGATTTACTGACCAGCTCCTCAGAAACTGGTTTGACTCTCGCAGTTCAGTCTCGAGTGCAGATGAAGCTCCCCTGAAGCTGATCCTCATTGGCGACTGTGATTTTTTAAATACAGAACCTCAGGATGACGTAGCGGAGTCTGGTCCGTTGAGCCGAGAAGACGTGAGTAGGTTTCCAATCAGCTAAGAAGTGTTTTAGTTTGTAAGATTTCTCGTCTCAAATCAAAATGTGAAATAATGAAGATTATTTAGACAGATTAAACAGACAAGAAATAGCAGATTAATCTCCTGACAAAAAAACTGTTTTGTGGAAGCATTTTTGATGCATCACTGAGAAATAGATTGTGTTGCAGCTGCTTCACAATAAAAGTTTCCCCGTGTTGCCCGAGTTGAATGCTTTTAATGTGAAGCAGCAGTAGAGAAAACGCAGAGAGCAAATTCTTTCAGACACTGAGTTTGACTCAATTAAGATTTTAAGGATTCCAACATTAACGTTGTAACCGGACGTAAGTGCAAAAACACACAGTAAGTAACAAGAACAAGAACTGAACCTTCACCAAACCGTGGGGATTGATCTGTCGGTGGCAGATGGGGAACAGATGTTTGGTTCAACATCAATATGTATCATATATCAAGTTGATAATGAGAACATGGACATGGTGAAAAGTTTGAGTCCAAATTTCAAATCAGGTTTTAGGAAGAAAGAAAGAAAGAAAGGAAGGAAGGAAGGAGGGAAGGAGGGAAGGAAGAAGGAAGGAAAGAAGAAAGGGTTCATTTGTCTCTCGCTCTGTAAGTGACAGTTACAAACAGTCACCACAGAATCACAAGGCCCTGACACACACACACACACACACACACACACACACACACACACACACACACACACACACACACACACACACACACACACCCTGCTAATAGAGTCTCACTGTCACCCCATAATCCTTTGCAGCACTGTACTGCAGCGAATCCTTGAATGAAGTGTGGGGGTGCAGCAGTTCTAGGAGTGTAGAATGAATCTTCCTGACAAAACTAGATTAAAAAATCCATGTGTGTGTGTGTGTGTGTGTGTGTGTGTGTGTGTAAGGCCACTCTGGTGTCAGGAAGGTTGTGTTTTCTGAACAGAGTCTTTGAGGGGGGAGGTGTCAGAACAGGATTACGAACAAGATCACAGGCAACTCATAACCATAATCCCTCCCCTTTATGAATTATTCAGCACAGATGTGGTAAAAATAAAAAATACTGTCTGGAAGGGAGACGTGAAACAATAACACAAAAGAAAACAGATGTGATGGAGAGAGGAACGGCTGAAAGTGCTGAAGGTTTAACTTGAAACAGTAAAAAGAAGGTGATGTTCACACAGCAGATATTTAGTGTAACTTATACATTGCTGCTCATATACTTAGATGTAATCAATTTACAGAGAAGGACTAACAACTAAGCTATAACCTCCATGAGAGAGTTGGAGAGCGAGACACGTGAAGAAAACTTAACCTAAAAAATAGACTTAATGAAGACGACGGCTCCGGTGATCCCTCGCTACTTATGTTTGTTTTGGTTTTTTTGCTTTGGTTGAGGTGCTTTTAAATTACTATTAACATTTTTGTATAAAAACTCTTTTAACCACTTTTTATAGAAATTATTTAGAAAAAGACATTAAAGATAACAAAATATTCAGTTTTTAAAAGAATTTGACAGAAAGAAGAAAACAAAAACAAAATGTAAATACATATATAAATGTCACATATAGCTTAATGCAACGTTTTTACAGTTATTACATCGTATTACTTGTGTATATATTTTGACTGAAGAGTCCAGTGCAGATCCAGAACATCTGGAGGAACAAACACCTGGGGTCACATCAGGTTCTGCTCTGATCTGGGACGTTTACTGACGGGAGGAGAGCTCAGAGATTACTTTTTAACTTTTGGGATTAAAAAGTGGATTTATCGTCACTTCTGTTTATCAACCTGACTGCAGCAGCGATCCGCGGACCTCATATCAGTCATACAGCTGTTGTATGAACCTGTGTATTACGAGTGTTTATAACCATTAAGTGAAGTTGTGGATTTCTCTGGTTTGGGATACTATAAGTACACAACTCGATAAAATAAATAACAAAAGTCGAGCCAGTTTTAGCTGTTTTTAATGCAGAAATCTCATATATTACACAATTTAAAAAGTGTGGAAATTTAAAAGAAAATTGATCAAAGAACCTAAATTTGTTTTTATAGATGTTCGTGGTTCCTACTGATCCGACCTCCTTCTCATCACATCTGTGTGTCTCTCCTGAACTGGGACACTGTGAATCATCACACACACACTGTTAAATTTAGGATTTTTTAGGATTAAAGGGACCACAACTGCCTCACTTTCTGTTGTCTCTTCCTCACCCCTCCCCATGCAGTCTGTCGCCATGGTAACCCCAGCCTCCCTTTTTTTTTCTTCTCCCATCACTTTGAAGACATTTTGGTGACCTACATTTCTGCTCCTACAAGCTCTTTATTGGTATCGTACTGCTCATTCACCTCCCTCTGGTGGTCCGACATGCAGCGCAGCCCTCCACCTCCCACCTCCCAGTCTGTGGATCGTACCATCTGCATCTGCTCCTCACTGCAGAGTGTGCTACCGTCTGGGAGTTAATTAGGGGTGTGCAGGGATCTAATGCGCCACCTGGGTGGAACGTATGGGCATTCCTGTAGTGGCAAAGACAAGCTGTTGACATGTTGTCTCTCACATTGTTGACTTTATTATCAACTACTCTCACACGTTTGAAGAAAAAATATCACATTGTCTGATTTCAACATCGGACAGCTCTCAGCTGGGTCTCAGCTGAGGGAAACACCTTCAGGGCGATGCAGTCTGGGGTTTTCCCAGTCACCTCCAGGCAGTCTGAATCCTCTCGGTGTATCATCCAGTGGTGCTTAAAGGGACTGCGGCTTAAAGGCACTGTTAAATAGTGGAAATGCATTTAAAAATGAACCTCAACTGTCTTTTTTATTTCACGTTTACAAGAAACAGTAATAGACTACGTTCAAAATTCAATAACTTCCTCTTGTTCAGTTGACTAAAAAAACAGTGTTGAGGTCAAGTTCTCAGAAGAAACAGCAAATATTTAAAGCTCCCATTAAGTTAAAATCGATGCATGCTCTTGCTCTATATCTCATCAACAACACCCAATAACTGGGAGACTGTAAACATCTTAACTGTGCAAAAAAAACGCTCTTTCAATTTTTATAATTCTGTCACGGATGATGAAGGATCCCAAGAGAGGATCCATCTTTTTGGTACAAAGTGCCCAGAACATTTAGTCCCAGGAACTGTTTCAGTCTGTCACCGTCTGCAGATCCACTGGAGTCTAAAGACCCGTGAAGATTAGACAAATTAGTCAGCTGATATTTGTGATATCTGTGTTTACACATCATTATATACAACTTAATTTTTGGTCCATTTGTTGCATGCTTTGTTCTGTAACTCTTACTCAAAGGAACAATTCACCAACTATCCGATGAAACGTCAGGTGAAGTGTCGTAGCCTACAAAACATTTATAGAGCTTCACAGTAAAATAGAGTTGCAGCATTATTCTGAAGAACTGAAGTAGCTGCAGACTTGTTCTAAAACAGAAAAAAACAGCCAAGAAAAACACAAAATGGCCCCGTACAGCTCCCAAATTGATTTTTAAAGATGTTAATTACACTGTTTACTTAAACCTTCACTGTAGCTGAAGTTAAAAGCAGCTGCATGAGTTTGACCCCTGTGTCGAGGGTTTAATAACGTCTTTTTAAATCAAATTGGGTTCTTGTGATTGAAGCCCTTCTTTTAAACATCACAGTCACTAAGCATGGCAGGGAAGAACACAGCCAAGAAGTTATTTTTCAACATCCATGTTTATCTGCTTTTCCACCTAATCCTCGCCTCTCTCTTCTCTCCCCAGGAAACTGTCCTCAGTTTGAACTCTCTGTGAATTAAATCAACGCCAACGCCTGCTGCTTTTTCCTCAAATCAGACGTGAAGAGGATTGACTTTTTGGTATATTGCTCTGGGAACAGACAACACATGGAAGCAGACGGGTGGCGTAATTGGAAGATTTGCGAAGTTTTGGATCCCTTTACGCCTTTTTATCCAACAGGACTGGACCACAGGCTCAAATAAAGGGCATGTCTGAAATGTTATCCCTCCCTCTTTGTGCCAGAGAAATCAAGGAATTAAAGCTCTGACAGCAGTGGATGCTTGAACATAAAATCACAGAAAAAGAAGACCTACATCTTATTGCTTTTCACATCCTGGAGGCGGTGGATGTTTAATCCCTCAGATTTGACTGCAGGCTCCAGACAGGTGTGTGTGTGTGATGCTTAGCTCTTCCTCTTGGCTGCAGAGGCAGACAGCAAAAGCCATGCTCATCCTAAGATCCACCTCATGCCAAAGGTCATCATAAGGAGTTTGTTTGAATGTTTTGCCCTTTCCCTCTCAAACACACAATGGAATAAGGTGTGAAACAAGGAGTTTACTGAAACGACCCATACAAGCAGACAGTAGGAAACCTTGTACCTGAACATCCAGCCCCTTCCCCTGGCTGCCGTGTGGAATAAGGGGTGTGTTCGGAGGTTCACCCCCACCAGGCTGCCACTCGCAGATGGAGGCCCACCAACACTCCCCAGATAGCAGCAGTGAGGAGTGCACCGTCCTGGAGGCTCCGCCCGGCAAAAACGCCTGCCCGCAACATGCAGGGAAGGTAGGAAAATGCATCCGTCAGCCAGTTCACACACGTGACAACAAGCAAAACGCTGAAGTCCAACAGTGAGACAGTTGATGAAGGTTACCTGAAGTTTGTCCACAACTTTGGATTCTTTCTCTGTGCTCACCTTTTCATCTACAGGTGGCTGACCTGTACTGTTCGGCCTGCGAGTGTGCGCTGTGTGAGGACTGTGTGTCGGAGCATGAAGAGCACCCGAAGGTGGCCCTCAGCCAGGCCCTGGAGCAGAACCGCAGCAGCCTGCAGGAGAAGCTGGGGACCATCCAGAACAGGTAAACCTGGTTAACAAGCCATTTTTACGACTTCATCCTCAGTTGGGGACCTTCTAGACATTTCATAGTGGAAGGGGACTTTGCTTTTACCTGAGTAGGTACTGTAAGGCTTTGCAGAATCAGTAATTTATTTTTTAACTCCACTTTAATTCACTTCTTAGAAAGCAACATTTATGACAGGCTATTGAACATGGTGTTGCTTTTTGTTGTTCTCATCCTTTTTATTTGTCTATAATCCCATTTTTGTGATCACAACTTGTATGTATTCAAATTTTTTGTGTTTTTTTTCCCTTTTCTGTTCTAGCTTCTATTTCGTCTGGGCTTGTGTCTGTCGTTAAAAATACTTTATAAACTCTGTTTTTAAAGGTGATATATAAATAAAGTTATTATTTTTTTTATGCACCTGTAAGGATGCATCATATTTGAATTAGTGATCATGTGTTTTGTAGTGGACTTAAAACTACAATGTTTACCTCTGGACTGGAGTAGAGTAGAAGCATAAAATGTAAATCACAGTAAATCACAAGCACCTTAAGTTTGAACTCAAGTAAATGGAATTAGTTATGCCTACAATCCAGCATTATACAAGGGCACACAGGGGAAACACAGCTACTAATGTGACATGTGTTGGAGTGATCAGGAGAGGCTGACATCTGGTGGACAGTCAGGGAAATGCAGGACTGTTGGAGCAATGAGGACACAACAGGAGAAATACTGATGTAAATAGCGATCACGCATACAAACATGTACAGTGTGTCTTCCATGCTCGTTACGAATGAGTGAATGAATGAATGACAATGATAATAAATTGATTGTAGAAACTTTTTGTCCTCATTACCCTTCCTTTATTGCCCCAGACTCCCTCAGATTTCAGACGCCCTGTCCTTCGTTAAGGAGATCCTCCAACAGCTGACCAACCAGAGAGCTTCCATCGAAGAGGACATCCAGTCGAGCTTCGAGGATCTGCACAAGCAGCTGGACGTCCGGAAGAGTGTTCTGCTGATGGAGCTGGAGGTCACATATGGGCTCAAACAGAAGGTCAGCTGCAGGATTTGGCAAGAACAAGATTTCTACTACATGAGATAGAAAACATCAGACAGCACATCAAAAACATTTTATGTCGTGTCTCCAGGTCCTCCAGGCCCAGGTGGACAACCTCATGCGGGGAGAGGGGGACATCACGGCCACCTGTACCCAGTCAGAGGAGGCTCTGGCTGGGGAGGCGTGCGTGGCGAGTCTGCAGGTCGAGCAGGAGCTCCAGGAGAGGCTGGGCGAGCTAGGCTGCCTTGGGCTGCCATGTCAGCCAGAGGAGAATGACCAGCTGGATCTGGTGATGGAGACTGATGGGCTCAGGAAGTCCATACACAACCTGGGGACCATTGTCACAACCAGGTGAGAGCATGCTGACACAAAATATTAAAGGCGAAAAAGCACTTTTGCATTTTAGAGAATTTAACTCCAACCTTGTCTTTCTCAGTGCTGTGGCAAGCCAGAGCGAGGCTATGGGCGCAGGCCTGGAGCAGTGCATTGTGGGACATCCTGCCTCAGTTACCATAGTGACAAGAGACAAGTCAGGGGGAGCATGCAAGAGTGGAAATGCAATCCTGTCGGCAGAGGTTCGTTTTACGCTTCCACTATAAAATGTGATGCAATGCTGTAAACACTTTCACATAAAAAAACTAAACATTTCCTGTGTTTATGTTTGTTAATCCAGGTTTTTACCCCAGATGGCAGCATAGTGGACGGTGAAATAGTGGACCACAAGAACGGGACTTATGAGTTTGTGTACATAGTGCCGAAAGAAGGTGACTTCTCATTGGCTCTCCGTCTATACGACCAGCACATCAAAGGAAGTCCCTTCAAACTGACTGTCGGCAGGGTGTCAGAGACAGAAGTCGAGGTGGGTGGTAACAGGTCAACAGGTAACATTAATGTGCAGTCATTAACATTTATCATTAAGACCAGTCATGCAACATAATTCAAGCAACTAACTTGACTTACATGAGCGTGGTGCCCCCTTCCCAACCTTGGGTAAAGAAAATGTACTAAATGTTTTCAAGTTAATGTGTACATTTACTAAAAATCCCAAATTCTTGTTTGTAAGAACTGTTTTCTCCTTCTATCATTGTCTCTAGGTGTCCCCCTCAACCACCACAGCAACCAACTCAGCAGCCTACGCCACCCCGTCCACAGGCTCCTCTGAGGGGGCAAAGAGAAGGGGAAAGTCTCCTGGACAGAAGAAGAAGGGCTCAAAGAGAGCCAGCAGCGCACTCGGCACCCCACGACGCAAAACCCAAAACCCCATTGAGGATGACCTCATCTTTAGGATTGGTGAGACATTCATTATCATCAAAATACACCATTAGATTCAGGTGCTTTATTGCATCTAATTAAGATAAACTGGTACAAGAGTTACAGGTGAAACCAGAAAGTTAATCTTGGCAGACGCTTAAATTTGATTATTTTGCTTCACTTGCTCTCTTCAGGAACGAAGGGGAGGAATAAAGGAGAGTTCACCAACCTTCAAGGAGTGGCTGCTTCCTCCAGCGGCAGGATTCTAATTGCTGACAGCAACAATCAGTGTGTACAGGTAAAGGACGATTTGTCCGGTCCTCGCATCTTCAACTGGCTGTTTGAGGATTCAGACTTGGATTATGCATTATGTCTCGACCTCCCCACTCCAGATTTTCTCCAACGAGGGTGAATTTAAGAGTCGTTTTGGGGTGCGTGGACGGTCACCAGGGCAATTGCAGCGTCCCACAGGTGTGGCTGTTCACCCCAGCGGTGACATTATCATTGCTGACTATGACAACAAGTGGGTCAGCATCTTCTCCTGTGAGGGCAAGTTCAAGGTAGGTGCATCAATGTGGGTTGGAGCTTTTGAATGATGACTTTTTCCTTTCGAGGACATTTTCATGCTGGTAGATTTTCTAATGCATAAAAACAAACTGTTGTTGTGTTTTGTAGACTGTTTCTTACTTTCCATTTGTTGTTTGTGACATCCATCAGGCAAAACTTGGCTCTGGTAGACTGATGGGGCCGAAGGGTGTGTCCGTGGACCAGAATGGTCATGTAATCGTGGTTGACAACAAGGCGTGCACTGTATTCATCTTCCAGCTGACCGGCAAGCTCATCGCTAAGTTCGGTAGTCGAGGCAACGGTGACAAGCAATTTGCAGGTAGAGTTTGTTTCAAGACATAGACATTCCAGAAATTAATAAAAAGGCAAAGAACAAAATTGACAAACATTCCAGTCTGAAGTGTTTTTAGATTTAATTATAATTGTCCATTTAAAGTGCAAAGACTGAAAGTAGTTCAAGTGTATGATGAAGTGTCAGAGCCTGTGTCCACAATATGTTTTATCTTTTTCAATCAACCAATTACAGTATATATTAGATTGGGTGGGACTCACCATCCTTAACCCTGGTACTTAAGAAAATGTAGGAGAAGCTTTCTCTGGTACAATCTGTTCACGGCCAGTGCTTTTCTTTTAGAAAGAGATGTTAAGTGGACATGGGTCTACGTGCTGAAAGCAGGTGAAGATTTTGGCTGAAGTCCTGATTGCACAACCTGATTTTGTTCTTTTTGTCCTGAAGGTCCACACTTTGCAGCAGTGAACAAAAACAATGAGATCATTGTGACTGACTTCCACAACCACTCTGTCAAGGTGAGGCCTCACTGACTGAAAATTACCCATATATGTTTCCCTTGTTCAAGGTGAACAGCTCGATAGTCAATTTCTTGCTCAATGAACGTTTTCTTTCTCTGTCATGGTCAGGTTTTCACCCCCGAGGGAGAGCTGGTGTTGAAATTTGGCTCTAACGGTGAGGGGAACGGACAGTTCAACGCTCCCACTGGGGTAGCTGTGGATATTAATGGTAACATCATCGTAGCTGACTGGGGCAACAGCAGAATACAGGTACTGCAGCATCAAACTATTAGAAGCCCCTTATTGGGAGTGATTTGGCAGTCATCGTAATACAGCTTTGTTGTTCCAATATTTCCAGGTGTTTGATGGCAGTGGCTCCTTCCTTTCCTACATCAACACATCAGCGGATCCTCTTTACGGACCCCAAGGTCTAGCTCTGACCTCAGATGGACATGTGGTAGTGGCTGACTCTGGCAACCACTGCTTTAAAGTCTACCGTTACCTACAATGATGGAGGCTTGGACGGAGAAATGAAGCAGAGGCAGGAGACACAGACAGAGGGAGCAGATGTGGAGAAAAAATGTTGTGCACGATGTCAAACTCTAGGAATAATTGCATGAACCACAGCCTGTAAAGATGGAAGGAGGGATGGAGGATTAAGGTGAAGAGGAGGAAGCAAAGAAAAAGAATTTGCTGTCATTACATCATAAAAACCACAACAAAAATTGGATCAAGTTTTGACATCTTCAATGGTTTTGATTAAGTAAGATCATCAAAAGTTAATCCATGGATGTAAAGAAAGGAAGGCCAAACACTGGTCTTGAACTACAGTCTCTCAAATTCTAAAGATGAATGATGATTTTGGCAGACGAGGTACGGAAAGATGTTGGATTCAAGACCCAAATTTTGGAAATATTGCATAATGGAACACTGAGTGATGCAAGGATGGAGTAAAAAAAAAAAGTTATGCAATGAGTAATTCATGATGTCAATTTCCAGAAGTCCCTCTTTCTCTGAGTTTGGCATTAGTAGAAGAATGGATTCAATGAGGCTTTAAAAAGGGAAAGAAAAGAAGAACAAGTAAAGGTTGCAATGAAGAGAAGGTCTTCAGAAACCACTGCTTCCTAAACCCACAATGGAGTGAATGACGGATCGAGGAATCAAAGAAGTATTAAAGGCATGGATGAATGCATAAAGGTTGGATTGAAAGATTAAACGTTTTCTAATGTTCTGCCTTCTCTTATTGTATGTATTGACAAAATAGTGGCCAGTGAGCTGAAACAGGTCTACGTCTTGGTTTGACACCATTTGCTAATCCAGGTCATTATCATAGACTTCCCTTATGGCTTCTGTACCTTAGTTTACATTTGTACACAAAGATCAACTCTAACAATTGGAAGCTAACATTAGCTACCAACTCTTGGAGCTCCTTTGTGTGCCTGTGAGCAAAGCACTTAACTTAACGACTGGTCCAGTGGCAGAGAACAGTGGTAGTAAACGTGTAAATCTGTAAATATAAAACAAGCTTGAAATGGGCAACCTCACCAAGCCCAATTTCCATTGACTGTTCACTCTGCAATGGTCATGAATCACATGTGAAACTAAGACATGGGCCACTTTTAGCCTGTTGTTCATTGTTTGTACATTAGGATTGTCTGAATATGGAATGTTTCTTATTTTCTTGCCATATGCTAGTATTCTTTACAAGTCTTAGGCAATAGATTCATTAGCAGAAACGGTTGCTTGATTCTTATTCTGACTGAATGATTGATCGATTTGGTTGATTGACACGGTAGCTTTGACGAGCAGCATTGTCTATCTATGCTTGATTTGAGTGCTCATATATTTTTCCTTAGAAATCTGTTGCAAGGAGAAAAAAAGTCTATAAATCTATCCTATATATTTGTGAGAATACCTTTAATAATATCATGTAAAATGCTCAGTCATTAACATATTTGGAATCAGTAACATTTTAACACAGTTGTTTCTGCTCTGCATTATTTTTTGTTTCCCAAGAATGTTCCACCAAGTCCCAAGGCCCTGCTGTGCTGTGATTGGCTGGTAGTACTGTGGTATGACTGTCTTGCGTTGATG
Organism: Diplodus sargus; assembly: GCA_903131615.1. Taxonomy (NCBI): domain Eukaryota; kingdom Metazoa; phylum Chordata; class Actinopteri; order Spariformes; family Sparidae; genus Diplodus; species Diplodus sargus. The sequence continues at coordinate 197,343 of CAEMYA010000752.1, read as the reverse complement.
AGTCCTTGTGATTGGATCTAACGTTCACCCAGAAGACAAGGGTTATGGCTTTTTTATTTTCAGGGTATAAAAAAGAATATTCTCAATTTTTTCTGTCCCAAAAAACTACATGCTTTGGTTTACATAACAAAACTAGTAATTCATTTTCTGAAAAGATCATGATTTGGGTCAGTATGGATCATTTAACAATTTTGGCCACTTGTTCGTTCATTTATGTTGTATATTTGTGAAACTTTCCCTCAACCAAGAAAAGTGTGAAAAACTGTTACAACATCACAGTGAAAAGTTGGTGGTTCAAGAGTGAACTTGTGGGTCTAGTGGGGGAAACTCAGTGGGCTACGTACCCGGGAAGAAATGGTGCATGGTGTATCATTCATTCATAGAGTGAGATTAGGAACTTTACTGAGTGACTACTACACACACTTTTATTATTTGCTTAGCCCACTTAGCTAACGCTTCTAAAGCCTTTAATGTGTGAAAGTGCATTAGTTATTATGATGCGTTGTCACTTATGCTAGTTCATTATCACCCATAATTGCTTCCCCAGGAAACTTGTGGGTAAATCAGTGGTACCAGCCAATCACAGTAGTCAGGCAAGACTAGGTCAAATGGTCTTGTGGAAAAAAAAAGAAAAGATTCTACTCGCTGTCTCGAAAAACAAGTTGCCCAGGGGAGGGGCATTCTAGAATGTTTCAACTCATTCTGTCATATTGCCAAGGATTCTAGAATTCCAAGAAGTGCTGTCACTGGCTTGTACAATTCCAAATGTTCTGTCATCACCCATCAGAGAATACCTCATTGTTCTAGAAGCATGCCTCTGTATTACGTGATTGTTGACATCAAACGTACCACTTAAAAAAATTTACAGTTCACCCACTCCTAAGAAGATTTACAGTGAAGTTAAGTACTGCAAAGGACATGAGACAAATGAGACATTGCAAAGCATTTACAAACTACTTTTGGAAAAGCGCTATGTGTAAGTGGTGATAGTGATACAAAGCATTTACATTAATGATTAAACAGAAAAGGATTTTAATCACATCAGAATTCAGTTGGTCGATTTAAACTTCAATATTAATAAACAGAAAACATTGTTGTCGACTAACAGATGCTTGTGGTAGAGGAAGTGGTGTCCTTTCAATTATTAACATGATGTTGTCTGTCAATCTATTTATTGAAGCAGGAAGTGAGAAAGTCAATATCATGAATATATTATGTTTCACAACTGAACCATTTTTGTAAATGTTAAGTCAGTTATTTTATTTATTTATTTATTTATTTATTCATTCATTTATTTATTTATTTCATCATTTTCAATCTTTCTATATTGCCATTTGATTGTTTTCCACCATGTGCATTGACATTCTTAAGTGCCCATTATATTTCTTCTTTTTGTACATTTCGCCTGTTGTGTTGACTCAAACTATGATTGTTGGTATTTGATACATTTTATATTGACTGTTGTGAGTGAGCAAATCAGCATTTAACATTCATTTGATTATCTTTTTGTTAAATGAAAGTTTTTGTGGGGGAAAAATAATCACACCAGCCAGTCAGCAAAATTAACTTGTTAGTATTGCATTTATAATTGAAACCAATGGACACTTTTAGCACAAAGCTAATATGTTGGCTGTAGCTAAGAATACGGCACAGTGAACAAACTTATAAACCGTTAGCTGTCCAGGTTAGGAGGTATATTTGAGGTTCAAGGGTCATTTTTTTCTTCTTTTGTGACAAATAGTTCAAATAGTTTTAAGCTAACTTAGAGGATTTTGGTTAATTGCAGCCATGGGTTTCAATGATGAATGCTAACAATGCTTGCAGTCTTTGTTATACATAGCAAAAACAAAATAGGTTTTTAAAATCTATGTGATAAGTGCATGTTCAATAAAAATAGCAGTTCAATATCCCAAACAGGAGTTCATTTCCCCCCCCTAACAGTGACTGAATCTCAAATTTTGCTCATTGATTCTGAGCTGGGATGACATTTTTGGATTTGTTGGCACTATTGATTGTTTCAACAAAAGCAGGTTGTGTTTCTTAAATTAATCTGGGCCTTTTTTGCTGAACATTCAGCCTTAATGTCAGTAATACATATGAATGTTGTTTCAAAGTTGATATGATGGAATTGCCTTCTCAGTAATCTTGATTTGAAAGTTATTGCAAATGCAACAAATAGCTATTTGTTAAACGAATGCAATAGAACTCCAAACAAATAGCTCATTTGTAGACTACACATCCATTTGAGGGAATACGATGAAGGAAATTTATTTTATCAGTTGGTAATGTGAAAATAAAGTAGAAACTCCTTAATCAATAACAGGCTTTGGTGTGTACCATTGCTTTTTCTTCAAATGGATGTGTAGTGCTTTGAAATACAGCTGATCTAAAGTGTCACTTGCCTGCTCTTTCTCTCTCTCTGTATTTACTATCTGTCATCTCTGTTCACTGGTATGGACTGTCTCTTTAATATTCACACACGCTCAACACTGAAATAAAGCATTGATTCCTAAATGGTAGCCATTTGTTGTGGTTTGGTTTTGTGAACATGTGTGCTTTGAAAGGTGTTTAGCTGACATTTGCATCCTAACATCAGTGGCTTTGGAATTTGCCATATTTGTTCAACACCATCTCAAGTGAAGTGCCATTAAAGCAAATGGCTAATCAGCATGTTCCCAGTCTTTAGTCTCCAGTGCTGCTGTACAGTCTAATGTAAGTCGGTACAAATCTACCACAGCTAGACAGGGTGATGAGGTTTATCCAACATAGATCATGCAAATAACCCAAAATGTAGATCAAACCAGCCTACGGATGAGATCACCAGACACCTGACACTGTGGCTCAGCAGTGGTGAGTTGTCCAGAACTATAGAAATAAGCAGTGCTCCGAACCACAACCACAGCGCTCCGGTTATGGCTCCGATGGTGTGGAAGGCTTTTTTTTCATCTCTTCCTTTCCCGGGCCCTGAGCGAATCAGAGCACAGAGAATAGAAAGGCCACAAAAAAACACAACTATTAGGGAGACGACCATATTGCAGAAAAGTGGGATGATGGGGTAGCTAGGCAGATACAAAGCACTTATTCCCATATATCCAGAGCAGGCCAGCCAAGCACACCCAATGCTGATATTTCTCATCCAGACCCCATGCATATTTTTCAGCTTCATGCAGATGATTGGGTGAACAACAGCTAGGTATCTCTCCACACAGGTCAGGAGATGAAAGCGGGTTGCTTCATAGAAAAAGCCGGCGCTAGCATGGACTCCTATCATCATCATCTCTGGAAGATTAGCATATGTTCCACAGTAGTAGCAGATGCACCCAAAAAGCCCCGAAGAGATCCATGGCAGACATGTGGCAGGTGAAGATGAGTGACTCGTTGTTTTAAAGGAGCGCTGCTGCCGCCATCATAGGTGACGCAGGTAGAAGACGAGGATGGAGAGAGGCAGAGAAAAGATGCCTCTCACAACAACACCGGCAAGGCTGATGTAACTGATGCAGTTGAAGTCTAGAAAACCAGTGGAGTTGGTGGTGGAGGAGGAGTTGACAGGCATATCTACTGTAGGTAGTTGTTGACCTTAGAAGACTACAGAAGATAATAAGGAGAAAGGAGTTGTAGAGCAAGGTAAAGGCGAAAGAGTGAGATTCAGACAAAAGTTATATTCACACTGCTTCTGAAAATGTTTCCTGGAGGACTAAACACCTGGAGTCACATCAGCTTCTGCATATTGGGTGTTATTGTTGAAAGCATTAGGGATACTGGTATTAGACGACTTAACGAAATAAAACAAAAACAAATGTCCAGTTGTTTTCCAACATTTTAATGCAGAGATCTTACATATGACATCTTTAACTGCTTAATATCCATACCCTGCAAAAATGACAACAAATGGACTATTGTTGATCCTTAGGCCATTGCAATTTTGAAGCTGTCTAGGAAGTGCATTGTTGGGCTGCCAGACTGCTTGGAAGGTAGAAAATCAATAATATTTTGAGGTTAAACTGAACTTAAATTATACTGAGAGCCCGTTGAGAAATATTTATTATTATTTTATGACAGCAGGCTGCAGATTGGTACCATTCAGGACAAAGGGAGTCCATTTTTATTTTATTATTCTTATTCAAAGTGCTCTTATAGTGGTCTTACAGCAGGGATCTGTGGCTTATTTCCATACACAGTGGGATGCTATGCATCAGTCCATTACTTTTGACAGGATTCAAATGGCCTGCAAGTGTAGACAGGTGTTTATTCAAATCAAGGAGTGCCATGCAGACTGTGTGTACACAGGACATAGTGCAGTTTGCAGTTTTTTGTGTGTGTGATCCCAGCCATCATTGTTAACAGTTGGGTAGAAACATGCTAAATCACTTATGTGTAGCACTGAGTTGTCACTCACCCATACTGCAACCCCCAAGTTAAATGCTAATCTGTAGTTGATTGTTGACCATGTTTACCTGCTGAGTTGTTGGTGGAATTTGTCATTATAGTTTTTCAAGTATTAAGTCGAAAATCAAACAATTGTGAATTAATTGTTACCCTAATGATGGTGCTAGAGAAAAGATGATAGTTACATGTTACATTTAAAATGTTGTTTTATGATTACTTTATAAATGTATCTTAACCTTGTGTAAATTTAGGGAGAATTTGTAAATACATTGCTTTTTTTAATGCTCCTGAATTATTAGTCTTTCACAAATAAAAATATTAACCGATTGTCAAGATGATTGAGTTTTCTAATCAACACCCGCAGCTACACACGGCCAAATGGACAAAACACCGGTGTTCTGATTTGCAGCAGGTGGTTTACAGGTTATTTGAATCCTGTCAAACACAGAGACTGAGTGAAGCGTGAACATGCTTGTGGGAACATTTCCTAATAATATATTCTCCATTGGGTCAGTCGAGATCCTTCACGTAATCACCTTCAGTATCAGTCCATTGCATTTGCATGATCATCATTAAACTGTGCTTTGTTTGCCCGAGCATTGCTGCAGCTCTTTAAGGACACATGCACTTCCATTTAACTGTTTGATCACAAGGTTGCTGATTCGAATCTGGCCTCTACCTTTACAATGACAACTACTACTACTGCAAACTTTTATACTACTACCAGAGATGGGGACTCAAGTCACTGTGACTTGGACTCGAGTCGACTCGAGTCGCTGTTTTGATGACTTGTGACTTGACTTGAAAAAAAGATGAAAGAACTGAGACTCGAATTGGAAGTTAATGACTCGGGACTTGACTTGACTTGAGACACAATG